>VZTN01013648.1:197172-384475 GCA_013400515.1 Erpornis zantholeuca | reverse complement strand
CGGCCTCCGCTCCCGCCCCGTGAGGGACCTGGGGCCGCCGCCGCTCCCGCTCCGGGGGGATCCCGCAGCGGCAGGGCCCACAACACCTAGCGACGTGGCGGACCCGGTCCCACGGATACGCGGTTCCTCCACCAACACGGATCCCAGCAATACGGTCCCCCCGCTAACACCTCCCCTCAATGGCCTCGGGCGGCCCAGGCGAGGGAGCCGAGAGCCGAGGCCGCCCTTCGCGGGGGCACGGCCCGGCCGCCGGGGGAGCCGAGACCCTCAGCTCCATCGGAATCCGGGCGCGGTTTATCTGCGCGTTCCACCATGCTCGGGCCATACAGTCCCGTACAGGCAATGCTCCTCACGGCAGGTTCGTTCAATGCCGTTCATTTTTATTTGTACGGAGCACCAGAGGTCTCGAACAGCTCCTTTTGCCTTCAGACAGTTGGCAGCTTTGGCTGTGCTACCCCGGTGACCCCCGAAGCCCCGCTATGCCCAGCAAAGACGTGGCACAGTGCAGGGGTTTGTGCTGTGTCTGACCGCGCTGGCCACACTGCGAGGTTAAAGTTTCACTCCTGCAAAAGATATGGACCGAGAGTTCGGGATTTTAGTATGTGAAAAACACTGAAATGATGAGCATGATGGGAAAATTTCCTCCTGGAAAGGGTCGACATTGCAATGGGCTGCCCAGCGAGGTGGTGGAGCCACCGTCCCTGGAGGTGTTCAAGGAACGACTGGATTTGTGGTCATGGATTGAGGCATCTCCCGTGGCCAAGTGTCATAGGAGTAAGGGGATCCAAAGGCCAAGATTGCCCAAGCCCCTCGGGTTGTATCTGTTAACCAATTGCGGTATTTCTGCCCAAGGCTGCTGTGATTTCAAATGGGAGCCTCTGAAAAATGAGCAGAAAAGGCCCAGGCTCTTCTGCATTGTGGGAGCACATTGCTATCTTTTTATGGCATTGGCTTTATTTTATGATGAGAGGCATGAGCAAATTGCTTAAAGTAACCCAGACTGAAAAAAAAAACGGCTCAGAGACCAAAAAGCCCATGATCAGTTCAGAGAGTGAACTGGTTATTTTTTTCAGTGGCTGATTGCTTCCAGAACAATTTCTACTCTGCCTGAAGTTCAGATACCTATAAACAAGCTCATCTTATTACAAAAATATGGAAAAATATATTATCCTTGGTAGTTGGGCAATGCTGCTGAAAGTGAAATGAAAATAGGCAGGAAAAAGAAAGTTAATGCAATTTAATTTCAGTATTTGTCTTATTTTGAGGGAGACCTAAGATGCAAAGTGTATTTGGCCTAATTTCCCACCCCCATCCCATTCTGGGTGGCTGTTAGCAAATAGTGTAAAAATAGATGAAAATAGCAATATTATTTTACTGGCATTTTGCAGCTGGAATATGAAGGTCTGATCAAAATCCTTGATATGCAAACCTCTGACTTTAAAGTGTTGTATTTTTAATTCCTTCCACTGTAGTGAGCTGCAGTCTTTAAATATTTGTACATCATCGTGGCCAGCTAATTGCAGCCAACAGTAGAGAGAAATCCAGACTTTCCTGATAATGCAGAGAGCCAAGCTCAGTGGAAGACAGAACTGAATCCCAGAGGTGTGTTTGCCTCCATTGCATTGCAAAAGGCAGAAAGGCTGCCAGGCCCCATTAGCTTGGGCATTAGATGATGAAATTCTTGATTTTTTTTAAACTAATTCCTGAGCCTTCCTCCATAGCAAGAAACAGATGGGTTTATTTTAGGGTTTTATCCACCTTTTCCAAGTTTTTTCAGGGTCTTGCTGCAATTATTGCTGTTGGAGCTCCCTGGAAGTCTTTCCCAGCTGCTGCTGGGGCCACTCAGATGAGCAGTCAGACAGGTGGGGATTAGAGAAGCTGCACTTAATGCCCAGGTGATTACAAGATCCATAAACCTAATTATTAAAATAAAACTGTGGAAGAGCATTCAGTCCATGGGGCTGAGTGTAACATATTCAGGGTAGTTTATAAATCACTGCAAAGCAATGCAGAGGACCAGGTAAAAAAGGATCAAGGCCTGTGTACACCACTGGGTGATCAAGCTCCCCTTGAATATCTCCTGTGCCCTGATGAGCTGCTGTGCCTCTAATGATGGTGTTACTGAGATCGATTGGCCAGTTCAAAACCTTTAGTCATGCTTCTAGTGATTACAGACTTAATTAGTGCACGTTAGCCCAAGTGTCCTCTATTAAAGGAGCTGTGCTTGTTAAATAGGAAGGTAATTACTCCAGCTGCAAAACAATTATGAAAAGAATCATACCATAAAGGTCTCACAGTGCCTTTGACAACTGTATCTCAGTCAGTGTCCTTGCATCACACACTCTTACACTGATGGATCTCTGTCAGGTTTGTCACGGTTTTTGTGCCGACACCACATTTCAGCAGCCTCCCCTACCTTGCCTCTTCCCTCCCTGTGGGCTGACTTTGACTTGGGGTAAAGAATTTCCGTGGCTGCCCCCATTCAGTAATGCCAAGGACTGTCCATGTCCAGCACGGTGCCGGTGCTGAAGCCAAGCCAGGCTGAGTTTTACAAGGTTGTAGAGGTTGGGTCTGGTCATTTCCCAAAACATGAAGAAATTTCCGCCCCATTTCCACAGGAAGAAGACAAGGAAAGGCCATGCTCATGTAGGATGCTGGACAGCTGTAGGATGCACAGCTCCCCAGTGCCTTGAACACAAACACAGTGGTAAACACTTTGAGGTGTTGATTAGGAGTCCAGCTGCCTTTGCCTGGCACAGACTGTGGGGCACCCCTACAAACTGCTCCCCGTAGGGAGGCATCAAGCACTGGGGAGAGTGCAGTGATGCTTTAGGCTGTCCCTGCTGGCTCACAAGGAAGATTCCCACCCTGGGCTGCTCCCAGCCAGGGCAGCTCAGGCACTTCACCCATCACCACCCGTTCCCACCTCGCTCTGCAAACACCTCCGAAGTGCAGCTGCAGCATGTAGGGCCGTGACTTGTCGGGGGGAGCACCCTGTGGGACATGGGCACCTTCATCACCCTCCTTCACCCCAGCAAGCGCAGCCAGGACTGGGGTGTCTGACAGGGCCCCAAGAGGTCGCTGCCCTGGCAGGTGCCGGTGGCTTTGGGGTGATTTTAGGGCTGTCCCCAGCCTGTGAGCAAACAGGGCTTGGCTGTGCTGTAAAGCGATGCTGGAAATAGTGAGGGTGATGGACAGTCCTCGGAGACAAATGGCCAACGCGCCTCCAGAGAAGCCAGGAACAACGGGGCATGGAGGCACTAGAGGGAGCCTGAGCATAACAGATCCCGCTCTGGCTCAGAGTGGGAGAATTAGTCCCACTCAGGGAGCAGGGGCATCACCAGGGAGTAACAGCAAGTTTCACACAGCAGTTTCCCCCTTGACCTGGCATCCTACCTGGCTGTGCCTTTCTTTCTCCCCTGACAGCTGTTATAATTTCCTCGAAGGCATAAAGAAATAGTTTCATTGATGGAAAGTGCCAGTCAGCCAGTGGAGAGACAGGTGGCTCTGTGCATTTGGGATAGGAGGTGAGAAAAACCACTGGCAACTGGTGGCAATTGTCAGATGGGAGAGTTCAAGAGAAAAGGAATTATTGCAAGGCAATGGAGAGCAGAAGTGCTGATCCACAGCTGCAGATATCCCCTATGGGAAGGTGAGCTGTCACAGCACAGCCTTGCAAGTGCTCCTGGACTGATGACAGGGACATGGGAACAGTAGCTGAGGTTTGTGTCCTCCACTGGTGCACTCCAGTTAGAAGCAGTTAGGAGAGCTGAGGCACCAGAAGAGGCTGGAGACCTGCAATCTTTTATTTTTCCCATCAATATTTTCATGACATTGGATTAGGATGAGGAACAGGGTCATTGGCTCAGGGTCTATGCCTGAATCTCCCCCTGCCACTGTCACCAAGGATCAGCACAGAGTGCGAGCGAGTCTCTGGCTCAGCTGCAGGTGGGTATCAGTGCCATGATGGGGCAGGGACTGGGGAACAAACACTGCACTGGTGTTGAGCCACTGTGGGGAGATGGATGTGTCTGTTCCCAGTACATCTGAAAAGAGCATCTTCCTTTATAATGTTTGCAAGGGGCCAAAATTTGCTTTTAACAGGGTACTCAAGTTCAGCTCAGTAGAAATCAGAGGAGATGAGTGAGCAGGGACCAGAAACAAATCCTCCATCAGTCCTGGCTGCTGCTGGAGGCTTTCATTCCCCCTTCTTCCCCCTCAGATCAGCCCAGATCCTCCATACGTATTGCACAAGCACATTCCTGTAAGCAGCTTCCTACCATGAAGGCAGGAGGAAAAATCAGGCAGCAGCCTGCAATGCAGCCCTGACCTTTCCCTCCAGGACTGCCACCTCCTCCCACTCTCCCCGGAGCTGGCACTACTAACAGCTGGTTTCCTCTTGTTATTTTTCCACCTCCACTCCTTCCTCCAGAGGGGAGGCCGTGCTGGTGGCCCACGTACCAGTGACTCACAGGCTGGGACCTGCGAGGAGCCAGCTAAGCCTGGCCAAACTTAGTAACATCTCATTTTCCATTGCCTACACCCTGGATGCTGCTTCTGCCTGGGTTCATCACTGGAGACCTCCTCCAGCTACCTGTGGGGTTTGGGAGGACCAGCAGGAGTTGTGCTGAGATGGAACAGCCCTTGATGCAAATAAATTCCATCTTGGTCAGTGTTTATCCAGCTTGCTTATAGCTGAAACCCACCAGATGTTTTGGACATCAAAGAGAGCGTTTCAGGCTTGGGAAACATGTAAATAAAGACATATACATAGGACTGCACAGTCGTTCCATTTTTCTGGAAGCATTTGAATGATTTGAGGGGAGCTTAGGGGTTTAAAAGCTGATTCCCCATCTGTGTCAATCAGCCTGGTCCATCTGGCTGGATGTCCCCAAATCAACAGATGACAACTGCAATCACATAACCGAGCCTGGGTCACCTGCAGGGTGGGGAATGATGGTCTGCAGAAATGGAGCTGCTGCCGTGGTTGGGAGCTGGGAATGGGAGAGAGCTGGGGGATGCCCAGGCTGGCAGCGGTGGAGCAGGCAGAGAGGGAGACGCAGCTCCTGGGCAGCTGCATCCCGTGGAGCAGGACCCTGCAGCTCGGTGCGGGGCTGCGTGCGGGGGACAGCGCCGGCAAGGGAGCAGCCATGTGTGCGCAGCCCACGCTTAGTGCTTTAATGGGATTTTCCAGAGCACTTTTTGCCCCAGTAACGGAAAAGGAAGCTCGCCTGCCGCTTCCGAAGGCTGGGGTGAACGTGTGCAGGCGACGTGACACCTGCTCAGCCCGCACTTCCCGAGAGCCCGGCTGTTCCCGAGGAGGGAGCGGATCCGCAGGCACAGCGTGCACCGAGCAGCTGATCGCTGCGGGGAGGAGGCACACGGAGGCGGCTGGGAGAAACGGAGAGGGCTGACCTAAATAGATGCTCAGCTAATTTATTCATTTCTCTGCTTTATTATTTAACACAACTTCGAAACAGCTCAGGACTTCTGGTTCCTCTCAGCTCTGCTGCTGACGTTGGGATGGGGTTATTTTTTACCTGATTTTGCTCTCTTGCTCGGCACCCCTCTCTCCCAGCAGGCAGGCCAGGCACACTATGGGAAAGCTCCAAAACAACCACTTTCTAGCCCGGAGCACAGAAAGGACTTATTTCAGGTTATTTTGAGCTTTTGCTTCACCTCCTGCCTAAGAAGCTGTTTGAATTTTGGCCTGCTTTATGCATTGCTAATAGGGAGATTTATCTCCAACTTAGCTGGCTGAGGAGGGGATTGGTGGATTCATACAGCACGAGGCAGCCTTCAGCCTCCACCGACATCTTCCTCCAGGCAGGCTGCCAAAGGCAGCCCCAGGCTCTGCAGCACAGGGGCTTTCAAGGATAAACCTGGAGCCTGTCTCGCTTCCAGCCAGCCTCCTCTCTCCTCAAATCCTAGCAATCCCCTCAAACACTGTCCAGGAGGAATTTATTACTAGAAGGACACGGAGCCCCAGCTGCTGGGAGAGCTGTTCAGGCTGTGGTTCACCCCACGGGCTGCACGTGTCCTCTGTGAGCCCACGTCACGTTTTAGCACTGCTGAGCTTGAAAAGCCACAAGCTGGGGGAAAAAAATTGATGCCTGTGCAGGTTGTCTGAACCCCTGCATCATTTCTGCGCAGGCACAAGGGACAGAGGCAGAGCTGCTCCATGTGAAGCGACTGCTTCCTGGGATTCAGATCATACAGTACCCAACTTGTGCCAAGCAGGGCCCTTTAATTTTCATTAGCCTTTGTCACTTGATGTATGAATTTAGGCCAGTATTGTATACAGTTACCCAGCCCCTCTGTTCTGATTTTTAAACTGGATTATTCATCGACCTGCTTGATGCCTTACAGATTTCTAAGCAGTAAAACAAGCCCTGATGCTGCTTAGCTCGGCAGTGAGGGCATCTCAGCTCACCCGCCTTCACACTGCTGGAGAGTTTGGTGATGTTGCTGGGAGTGGGATAGTGCAAATTAGCAGAAATGAAGCAGTTAAGGAGGCTGCAAGTTAAAATCTTCCAAACCAGCAGGCACTGAAGGGAAACAGTCGGGCGTGGGGCTGTGACAGTAGGTGCTGCTTCCCCAGCACAGTTAGCTCTTTCTCCTGCCTTCACTGATTAAAGTGGGGCAGTGTGAATCGTGGGCAGGGTCCTGTGCTGGCAGCCCATAGGGTGTGCATGCTGGCCCATGTCATGCTTTGTTCTGAAGGGCTTTGTGGTAGTTGTTTTTAATATAAAGTGATACTTTGGTCTGAGAGCCTTGTGAGGCCAAAGAGAATGAACATGGAAAGGGCAGAGGCAGCCCTAGTGATTTGAAGTTTCTGTTTCCCTCCCTATACCCTGGACTGGATTTTGGTGGATGATGCCCCAGATTGCCTAATGACAGCAGAAAGGCCCTACACCCCACACCCTCTGGGCCTGGGGTTTTGTTCCCTTGCATCTTAATTGCACAGGGCTGATTAGGATGGAGGTAAGGGTAACTGAGTGTCACCTGGGATTTAGGATCCTTCATGTGGGCATGGCTTCTGCCCTGCAAGAGAGGGGAGAGTCCCTTAATGAACCAGAGTGGGCAGCAGGCTTGAGGTGAGGGCTGTGGTGTGGCTGTCAGCTCGCCTTTATCTGCACAGGGAGGATTATTGGGAAGCCATGTTGACAAATGCTGTGGCTGAAAAGGAAAATGAACTTCCTCACAAAAATGGTTTGTTTGTGCAAAGCAGAGAGAGAATAAAGAAGCTGCCAAAAAAGCTGACATTAAACCCGCTGCTTACCTGCAGCTCATCTGATACCATGACTGAAACCTCTCATTTGCAGCAACATAATCCAAGATGTTCTTTCTGCAAAGCAAAAAAAGTAGGTTATTGCTCAAGCAGAGCTGGGGAGGGATAAAGAGACAAGCGGGGCCTGATCCTGCCAGGTTCTGTGTGTTCTGCCCTCTGAGCAGGGTTAAAACCCTGGCTGGCAGCCTGATTTTGGGGTTTTGGAAAGAATTTGCACACAATCTCTTTCCAAACTTTTAGGAAAAGGCTTCCTGTACTGCTGAGGCAGGGCAGGAGGCAGAGCATGGGGCTCCCAGCCCTGCCTTCAGCTCCTGCCCCTCTAACCCAGGGACCTGGAGGCAAGAGACACAAACCCATAACCCTCAGCACTCCTGTTGCACATCTCACCTTCAAAGTGCTTCGTTGGGAGAGAATTAGTGACCCTCCACAAAACGAGGGCTGCACTTTCCCTCCCCGCCCCTGCTTTCTTTTGGATGCATTACCTGCTCCAGCCACTGGGTTACCCCACCTTTCCCGGGATGCAGAGATGCTGCACACAAGCTTTGCTCAGCAGCAGTGAAATCCTCCCCTCTGCAGCACCGAGCAGATCTTGTGCTATTTCTTCTCCTGCCTTTAGATGTGCAGAAATCCACTTGGCTCTGTCTGCTGATTGATTTTAGCCGTGCTACTGTACCAGGATATTTTCAGAAGGTCTTGCTAATTAAGAAATCCTGCCTCCATCAAAACCACTAATGCAAACACCCTGTTGATGTGTTCCCTGCACATTTTTGGGGCCCACTGCAGCTACCCTGTCTCTCTTGGGAGGCTGCTTCTTATCCTGGGTGGCAGCAAGAGAAGGTTCCACAAATGCTGTCCTTGGATATTAAAGACATAAATCACTGAGCTGCCCTTCCACAAAATCAGTGCTGAGAAATGACTGACACTGTCCTTTTTACATAATTCAAATGGAAACCTAATTGCACCATGGCTGCAGGGGAAGGGACTGGGATTGACAAACAGGTTTGGTGCAGAGCTCACAGTTCCCACCAAGGAGCAGTGCAGTACAGGCCACCACAGGGGCTGTGCTTGGGACATCTGACTGCTTTAAATAATGCTTGTGCCCAGCCTGTGCTGGAAATGGTGCTCAGGGGCACCGGCTTCAGCCTGATACCAGCTGCTTCCCTATGACAAAATGGGCTAGGAAAATAGTATGGGCTGTGGCAACACTTCCATTAGCCCTGCTGCCATCCCACCCCCTGACAGTTGAGTACCAGAATAACTGAGCTGGTCCACACAGGAGTGATGTACTGGGGACCAGGACTGCCAGTGAAGGAGAAGTGCCCTCTCATATCAGCCTCATCTCGTTTGTGTTAAGGATGGACTAATTTATGATTTGGCTAGATTTAAAACACATTTCCTTCCACAGTAATTTTAAACACTTTTCAAACATTTCATGAACCCAGATAAATCCTTAGGAAGTCTCTGGCAGGTGGACACCTTCAAATACCCTTGGCACTCAGCAAAACTGATACATCCAGAGGGGATGGGGAAGGCTGAGTGCCCACCTAAGATCTGGAGGCAGGTGAGCTTCAAGCATTTTCCACTAAAGCTCCAAAACTTTCAAGTGTTTCAGTATAACACATCAAGCCACACTGACATGTAGTCAGGAAGAGGATGCAGGACAGACCTCAGGAGTCCTTACTCTCTCCAGACACGTAGAAGTTCTCTCTTTTCCCCCCTAGTCTGCGTCATCACGCGGCCACCCCTTCAATAGCTGCAGAATCCTGAAAAATTAACAGCTAAAGGTTTTTCTTGCCTTCTCTGGCCACCTGAAACAACCTTCTCTTCGGATGGAAGCACTGAAGTGTTTCTTAAAACAGCTCTTCCTCCTGTCATTAAATATTTAAGAGAGCAGCACCAGGGGAAACCATGAGCTTTTATGGAGGCAGGATGGCACAGTGCTGGGAACCACGCGGAGCCCGATTTAAATAGTAATGAGATGGCAGCACAGCTCGGTTTTATCCTCCCGTTGCTCCCCCTCGCTGCGGCGCTCCCCGCAGCATGCCCAGCATCACATCCCCGGCATCGCATCCCCGGCATCGCATCCCCGTCCCGCCGCATGCGGGTGCGTGGGGTGGGCTGGCTGGGATGAGTTCGTGCTCTGCCAGGCCGTCCCGGGTTGCGGATCTGCTGAATGGAATCTTAATGACCTGGAAACCAAGCGCTTGTCAGCCCTGATGGGAACACAGCGGTGTCCGAGCACCGCTCGTGGGTGAGAGCAGAGCGTGCAGCAGCCGTGGCTACCGAGAGTCATCCCTACCAGTTCCTTTGCCTCCTCACCATCACTTTCCCTGCTCTGCCTTATTTTGGGGGAGTGCAGGGTGGCAGAGGGAGGGTGTCTCCGTGCTCTGCAGTTGCTGTAGCAACTGCGGTGTCTCTGGCGGCAAAGCACACGTTTCTTACAGCCAGCCCGAGTGTGAGCTGCTGGACTGAAAGCAGATTGATTTTTTTCCCCTGCTAGAGAAAAGCCCCCCTCTGCCCTCCCCGCCCCCAGCAGCCAGAGCCCAGGAGGGCTAAAGAGCACCGGGGCCCCAGCCCAGTGCCGACCCGCAGGGATGCTGCCTCGCCTGGCTGTTCCCGGGAAATCTTGTGCGCATCAGTCAAAGCCTCAGCACCTTCTTGAAATCGTTCTCCGATTCCCCTCGGCTCCTTGGCAAGGACATCCTGCCTTTCCCTAATCCAGGCTCCAAGGCAGGGTGGGTTGCTGCAGCCATCCAGGCTCATCCCTGGGGCAACTCAGACCTGAATTCATCTCCACTTGAAACAGAGCATCTGCTTTGGTGGGGAGGGACCAGTCGTGATCAAAACATTCTCAGAAGAGGAGGATCAGCATAAGCTTTGCTAAGTAACTTCACTGGGTAATGATTTTTAAATAATAGAGGCTTTATCAGGCTGGATGCATTTGGTGCCCCGTTTCCTGCCACCTGATAAGAATTTGCCTCCCAAATCCCGTTACTCCCCCATTTCCATCACCTTTGTAGATCACAAGCCCTGACCTGCTCTCCCTCCATTTTCTCTCTGAGAAACCAGAGAAACAGAGTTCCTTGAGCCAGCTCTTGGAACGTGCTGGTGCCTCTCCTCTGAGCCTCAGCCCCTTGGCCATTGCACTGCTGTTTGATCCTGAGGTTCTGGTGTCCTACTCTTGTGTCAGGACCATCCTTCAGCCTCATGCCACTGCAGGAACCCATTCAGAGCGCGTCAGCCTGGCTTGGGCTCCACCCTGTGTGACATCTCTTTTTTCCTCCACCACTGACTTCATGTTCGGTTCAAATAAAGCATATCCTGCTGGCCAGCACATCCAACAGTCCCCATCAGCAGGTGGATACACAGGAGGACAAAGCAAACAAAGCTTAGTGCCAAGGCTCCAGCATTGCTCATCACCCATGGCCCTTGCCTGCATCTCTTTTGGTTTCATTTGCAGAGTTAAGCCCTGGCCTTGCACAAATGCAGAGACCTGCCCTGATTTTCCAGAGTGCCATGAGCTCTGATCCAGCCTTTTTACCACCTGTCTTTGGGATGGCTGCCAGGGAGGGCAGGAATTGCAAGGAAGGCTGTTCTTCATGAGAGGGGGAAGAAAAAAGGGAGTTAAGTTTCCCACATTCAGAGTCCCTCCTCTAAGCATTTCCTGGTGAGAACCAAATCTTCCTTCTGCAGGTGATCACCTGCACCACAAGACAAGTGATGAGCAATGCTCAGGCAGGGGCTGTGGTAACCCAAACTAAGTTTGTTTCACTGTAATCATTATTTTGGTGCTGTTTCTTAGCCAGTGTTTTTGGGGCTGCAGCTGGAGCTTTATGTTCCCTGGGAAGTTTTCTTGAAGAACAGGTTGGCCAGTTGGGGAATGTTTCACTGCTATTTTCAGCCTGGGACGTTTTCCTTTTTTTTTTCAAAGTACAACAAAAAACCTGTCAACAAGTCACAAAAGAGTGATCTCAGTCTAAAATACGAGCCCTGGCACGGGAGGGCATTTGACTCAGAAGCCACTTCCCATCTTTGGAGACTTGAAGTATGTTCCACTTCGTCATCCCGAAGGTCTTTAGGCGCTTATAAAAACAGGGTTTATTTATCCACAGTCAGAACAGCCTATCTATTATCTTGAAGGCTGAATTCAGAAAGTTTCTTCAGAAATTTATTGGTTTCATTCCTACCAGTCTGAACAGAAGTTTTCCACAAAGTCTGTCAAAATACAAATGTCTCAATTCCAATTTCCCTCAGTCTTTAGCAAGACATCACATTAATTGTGTTAAAAAGCACTTTTATTAGTTACTGAGAAAGCAGGAGTCTGGCAGCTCTTCTTGACCACGAGCTATTCACTTTTGTGAGGTCTCCTTTAACAGTGCTTTGATCCAAAGCAGTGGTTTTCTCCACCAGCAAATTCAGCAGTGCCTGGAGCCAAAGGGACCAGCTCCAGGCAACGATTATTGGCTGAAGGTTTGAAGGGCTCCTACTGCTGCCTGGGCAAAGCCTTTCTGTTCCTCTCGAGGCTTCTCACATCCCCATTGTCAGAACAAACGGAGTGGGGGAAGCACATGGTCAGCCCGAGGCCAGGGAGATCTAGGAGCACAGGCAGAAATGCAGACAGATTGGGGGAGTTTCATCCCCACCTGTGACACTTCTGGGAGGGCTCAGTGAACTGTCAAACAGCTCGTGGGTGTTTTGCTTCAGTCTAATTTTGCATAAGGCTGTTCCAGCCAAAACAGCCCAGCCTGCTGACAATGTGGCATCTACCTCGCAAGGGAAAGGTGGCAATGAAAAAAGACAGCAATTCCTAGTCCTCCAAGGGGCAAGGAAATTATATTCCCCATCTGACCTCCATGGGATGCTCTGGGATTGCTCCTGACAACATTCAGGACTTTTGGAGCTGGGCGAGCAGCCAGAAACACAAGCTTCCCACTTGCTGCCTCACATCAGCCCTCCTGACTTCCTAGGGCCAACACCAGAGCCTGAGGAGCAGGATGGGCACTCAGCACACGAGCCAGCTGCAGGATCCATGCAGTTCCCTGGGATATAAGCCACGGTGAGATACAGCTGGGCCATTGGCATTAAAGGAAAGGAAAATCTCAGCTCTACTATGTATTTGCTATTGACTGTCCCATTCTAAACAAGGTGACAGACATCAAGTGGCATCAAATGACATGAATTGAGGCTGGCCTTTACCTCATGGCCCTTTTTTGAGCACCTCCAATGCCACTCCAAACTGAGTCCCTGCTTATGCTTCAGCTCTGAAAATACTTCAAGGAGTTCCAACACACTCACGTTCAGTCCTTGTGTGGAGGAAGGTGTTGCTCTGATAATTGAGACATTAATTCTGAGCAGGATTCCCTTGGCTGTCACGGCTTGGCTGCTGGGAGCTTATGAAAAGAAAATAAATAAATTTGGGCTTAGTTAAAATAGCCAACAGATTGAAACCTGGAGGTTTGTGGAAGCAGCTGTGCTGGAAAGGAGCATGTGTAAAGGGTTATGGATCCTATGGATGTGTAAATAACTCAGCACTGATGTTGCGAGTTGCAAATGTTGGCAGGGCTGGCAAAATTGCACCATCTGAATGCACCAAGACCTCTAAAAACACATTCACACTGTCATCTTCCAGCCAGGCATGTGCAAATGCCTCCTGCAGAATGATGGCCAGGGCAAGCACAGGTGAGAGCCCAAGAGTTGTTAGGAGCAGAGAAGTCCCTGCAGAAATAGTTTGTTGGATGCTCAGGAATCTGTGGAGGGACCTGTCGGTCAGCAGAAATCCAGAGAGAGGAGATTTCAGACAGGAGGAAAAGCTGTGCCACCCAAAAAGTGCAGCCCAGCTCTCGTCACAACCCTCTGTGATCCACCATTGGTTTAACACAAATTCCCTGGGGAAAATAAATGCTCTTAGGCTTGAGGATGGGAATGTGATACACAAATCTTACAGCTCCTGCCCGCATAGAACAGCTGAAGATATTTTGATCAGAAAAATGCCTTCTCAACCTCCCTTGCCATCTAAGGAGGATCTGGTGGCATCTTACCTACAAGAGTGCAAAGGATCCAGCCTGTGGGGCAACCAGTGTCAGGAAGGGCCTTCATTCAGCGCAGACCCTTAATCTTTTTCTTTTATTTTAGTACTCCACTCAAAATTTCAGACCACAGATGTGGCAATTAAGGGCTGAGCAAGGTCTGGTTATAGCTTCTGCATGGGACATGACTCCTCCATCAAAGACCAAGCACCAGTGCAAACATGTGCTGGAGGGACCTCATTGCCTGTAATTTATCCCAGTTTTGCTTTCAAACACTGGCCTAATCATGATTTCTGGAGGCCAGATGGTGCAATTCATTGGGTGTCTGGACCTGATGCTCTCACCCGTGCTGGTTTTACACCTGTATGATCCAATGGCTTCATCAGAGCCAGCCCTGACTTCTCCTGGCTCAATGGAGAAGAGAATCTGGCATTTCCATGATTTAGCCTGTAGCCACAGCCCCATCCAGCCTGACAAACAGCCCTGTCACATGCCCTTTGCACGGCAGGGGAGAGCCTCAATTACACGGCGGTGGCCACGCATGGGCCACCAGCTCTGCTGTTTACAGGAAGCACCAGCACGGAGCATGGAATTAGAAAGACCACAAGGAAGTGAGGGATTATTTACTGGAGATTAAAGGATGTGGAAAAACCACAGGACAAATCAGTGGGGCCTAAGCAATGGTAGCTGCTATTTCAGTCTTCCAGCTGCCAGCATTTGTACTGGTCATGCTGCGATGGGAGAACTGGGGAGGAATTCAGGACAGGAGGCTGCTCTGCTTTTGGATCAGTAAAACACCCCAAAGAATAGGCCCCAAACCTGCTGAAAGGACAGAAGGGATGTCTTCTTCCTTCCTTCCCCATTCCTGTGTGTCTTCTTCCTCCCCAGGTGTGATTCCTTCTTCTGGACTGCCCCTCCAGGCCAAACAGCTCTGACCTGACTGTCAGCAAAGCAACTGGGATGTGCCCATGGGTTAAGCACATATGAGTCAAGATAAAGCATCTCCTCAAACCTGGAGAGTCGAGCTGCCTAACTGAGGTTGAGTTTATCTAATTTTTGGTGAGATCTGGTTTTCAGCTGTGTCAGGCCACCAGGATCTCAGTGGTTGTAATGAGCTCTGACATTTGGACTGTAACTGGACCCGGTCTAGTGTCAGTGTGTTCCCACCTGTTCCTGCAGCTGTAGATACACAACTGCTGTCCCTGGGGCTCTCCAGGATGGCCACATACTCAGCCACACTTTTCCCTGAAATTCCTGCAAGATTTTCCAAATGCTTGGCTATATTCCTAAAGTATTTTGCTCCTGGCAGGTAAAGCTGTTTGGAGTGCTGCTGTCCTTGTCCCACAGCCATGCTGGCAAAATTGCCATCACTAGTCCCCTGTCACCAGCAGGATGTTTTGGGATAGCATCCAAACTCCTCCACCAAGCCCCTTCTCAGGGAGTCGGGTGAATCTTTGGTTGCCGCTCTTTCCGAAGTGCACAGATGTCACTTTATCATCTCCAACCCCCAGCTTCTGCTGCACCTCAATGCCACACATCAACAGGACACCACTGTGTGCCAAGTGACAACATCCCCCATCCATCCCCCCATTGATACAGATTGAGCTTCCACCACCACCTAAGCAGCATCTCCAGCAACCCTGGGGCCTCTTGTGCTCAGTGTGGGGCAATGATTCAGCTCTGACTCAGTGGGAAGGTGGCCACTGCTCCCTGCATGGTCCATAGTGGAAATTACAGAGCTCCAACAAAGGCAGCAGGGAAGGAGGGAGGCTCCCCTTGGTGAGGAGGAGTCCACAAGAGGCTCCCACTGACATTTCCCTCTCTCTGTATCCATGTGGCTGAAGGAACACAAATGGCATCGCCCTCATGTTTGTCCAGAGCAGTGCTTGGCTGCTGGTGCCATACCACGGGCTCCACCTGGAAAGCAAACAGAAGCTCAGTGGATTTTTCTTACAACAAATAGAGAGAAAGGAAAGCATGAATGAGCTTATTTTACAACCTCAGAGGAATACCCAGCCATTGTTAGCTTGACACAGGCTGCAAAAAGTGATGGCTAAGAAAATAAAACTTATTCTTTCCTGTATGTGTTGGCTGAAAAATAAAACCCTTCCATGGGCCAGCAGCAGTGTTTCCATCAGCTACGTGGCTGATCCACAACTCAGTGACTTCCAGAGCAGGACATGCTGCACACAACAAAAGGAAATTGAAGAACTGGGTTTACATAATTTTTGAGGAGTCTTGAGGCACGCTGTGCAGCTGGCCTGCCCTCCCCCACGCAGGTGCCCTCAGCACCATGTCCCATCCTGGGCTCGCAGCAGTTGGAGGGAAGGCAATGCCATCCCTCTGTGAACACTAGCATAGAAACTCCCCAAAATATTTCCTTCTCCCTGTTCTCTGCATATAGAAAACCTTGCCACAAGGTCAAACCGTGCCTGGTCCCAGCTGAGGCTCAGGCACCTGCAATGAGTATATCAGAGCCAACGGGACACCGAGGGCAACAACCTCTGCCTCAGAGAGCCAGCACTGCCAATAAATTGGTTCAATGACACTTTCTCCCCTCAGAGATGAGGACTAAGAGCCAGGGCATGCAGAGAAAATAGCCATGCCACAGATGCTCAATTCATTCTCAATTAATTAACTCAATTAATTTTTACCAGGGCCTCTTGGGTCATTCATTGTAGCTGTCTGTGCTGGGCGAGCCAGGAGCCATCGCCTGCTGCAGCCTTGTCTGAAACAGTAACATGGCTCTGGAGATGCATTCCTCTCCACTCACCATAGAACTTGCTTCTTCCACCAATCCATATAATTTCCCCTTATTATTGAAGTGGTAAAATCAACCTCAGGAATCCGGGAATAGGCATTCACAGTTTGGAGTCTGTGGCTGTCTTGTGCAGTTCAGTGACATATGAAGGGAAAGAAAAAAACCCATTAATAATTTCAATTCCCTCCTCAATAATTTCACCCAAACAAACTTCCCACCCAAACCAGTGCTTTTTAAAAGGCTGGTTTGGAAAGCAGGAAGTGCTGGTAAATACACTCCTTCTCTGTCACAGCTGCAATTCCACTTTCAGAGACTGGCTTGGATTTTCATGGCTCATGCTATTTTTCCTCATTTATTCGGTGCTCAAAATGGCTATAAAAAGGAGTTAAACCTGAGCCCAGTGGTGCCAAGGCATTGCTTCCTTCTATCCTTCTGCCCAGTGTTGCAGGGGTCCCGGGAGCAGCCACAGGCAGGGCAGAGGTGGCTGGGGTTGTGTCTGGGCCTGTTTCCTCCATATTCTTGTGAGCATCAGTGGGTGTGCCAGGTTAGGGAAAAAAGAGTGACTTTCTTTTGAAAGTCAGCATATAAAACCAGGACACTTATGAAATCAGGAGACCAGCTCCCTCACTAACAGCAGCAGAAAGGGAAATGGGTCCCAGGCAATTTTATCAGCTGTGGCTCCAACCCACAGCCTGTTGGAGAAGCAATGCCTCATGGAGAGGGTGGGATCTCATCCTTTGCAGCCACACACCCACTCATGGCAAAACCATTAGCCAGGGTCTTCAGGGGGTCAATGATCAAAAATTACAGGGAGGAACAAAAATGGGATTTCATCTTAAGCTGGGGACATATTTTTTTAAATTTTTTTTTTTTCTTGGGGACCATTGAAATGGCCAAAGTTTTTCAGGTGTGCTCCACAGCCTGGCAAGAGCCTTTTCCCGTGCTGGGCCATCCTTCACCACCTGGCTGCCTGGAGAGGGCTGGTGCAGAGGGATGTATCCCCATGGGGGATTTCATGGATTCCCCTGCACTGAGCAGGGAGCGGTGGCTGCCACGGGAGCCCCATTATGTGGAGGCACAGGCAGGGAGCTGGCTTGGTGACAGCAAGTCTGCTCAGTCACAGCTCAAATGGCTTAATAGAAACTGGATCCAACTGGTCCAGCCTTGTGGGTTTTGATTTAAACTGCAGTTATAAGGTGTGATTAGAGGTGGGGGATGCTGTGCCAAGAGCTAAGATGTGAAGCAAAAACCATATATTAAGAAAAAGTCCTTCAACCTTCCCCTAAACCTATATGTGTGTCTCCATCATTAACCCTTTGTCTGCCACTGCCAGGTACCCAAGGAAATTCTGGGCTGACCGAGGACACCTTTGGCTGCTGCTTAGATCTGTAAGAGGTCTGTTAGCACTGCAGAGGAACTTGACCAGTGAAGTACTGACATTTATGGGCTTGCTATTAATAATAACCACAGCAGAGCTTCATGGGGACCAGCCGAGTCTTTCCTGCCACTGTGCCTGAGAACCAAGGAAGTTTGTGCCCCCCTTGCATCCCTCACACTGCCCAGCCAGGGCTGGAGCAGGGGCTGTGTTTGGCTGCCTTCTTTTTGGGTTACTCCTATACAGTGTAGAAGGGAGCAGTGCTTTTCTGTCTGGAAACAGCTAAATCAGGTTTGGGGTTTTTTTTTTTTCCTGTCTCCAGCTAGTTGCCCAAGACCTCAATAGTTAATTTGGCAAATGGAGACCTTTGGAGATGTTAACACAGTTCAAACCTTCAGCCCATATGAATAAAATCGTAATTCAATAAAATTGCTGGGTCTTTATCTTCGTGTGGCATCATCACACAGTTAATTTCAAGCTTTCCAGTAAGCTGTAATGTATCTTTTAACCTAAGAGCTCTTTTGCATGACACTGAAATAGATCCCAGTCTATATACATCTGCTGCCAATACAAATGTATGGTTCAGCAACAGTAAAGAGGATATAAAAGACTCCCACGTTACAAATGTAGGAGGCAGAGGATATTTTAGCATGGCAGTGGTTACACTTTTGGCAGCTTTGCTATAAGAAACTTTGTTTTCAGAGCCTTAAAATATTCCCTATGCAGTGCAGACTGACATATTTGCTTTCAGCAGAGCTGTCTCAGGGGCCAGGGCTGGTGAACGGAGCTCAAGGATGTGGGGGAACGCAAAGAAGGTGGAATTAATATCAACCTATGTTTAAACAGGGTATTTCCTCACAAAATGCAAATATTTACAAATGCCATCACATCCTGATAGGATTACTTCCATGAATACAGATGGGCACTCAGGAGGTACCTGCAGGCAGCATGCCCAGCCCTGGGGCTGCTTCAGGAGCTGGGGGCAAGGCAGAGAAGCTGAGTGGGCATGCCAGAAGCCAAAAATATGAGGGCAAAGGGATGTAAGACAACAACCTTATGTAGGAAAAGTCTCCAGAGACCTCCACTATCTTCCATCTGGTGGAGATCTCAAGTTGCCTGCCAAGATGCCACTGCTGGATGCCTGTCTGGACCTGAGATGTTACAGCCTCAAAGCAGAAGGAGCCCAGCCACAGCTGGCAGGTGGATGTTCACTTCCACGAGTCTCCCAGGTCATCCTGGAATCTCAGGATCCACTGAAGCACTGTGTTACTTGTGGAGAAAGCCAGTCCTACCTTAGTGCACTCTGGAACAGTCAGAGAAGCTGTGAAACCTTGATCCAGGCAGTTTTTTGAGCAGAAAAGGGGAACTTGTCTCCCATGTCTGATGGGAAAAGGAGGCAGCAGGGACAGCAGCAGAGCTGCAGTCCTTCCTGCTGTCTGCCCCCTCATGAGGCAAGGCAGAGCTGTTCTCCAGCTCCCCAGATGCTGAGGGCCACACACCATGTCTCTTGGCTCTGGGAACTCAGACCAATAAGGGAGAACACAAGGAGGATTGTTTTGAAATTTCAGGACACATTTCCAGACCCTTAGAGACTGTACTGAACCAGAGGCAGAACAGAGGAGCAGCAGGGAGGTGGCTTCCTACTGTGTCCTGACTCCCAAATGACATTGCCCAGGGTCCAACCTGTGGTAGGAAAGGAGTGAAATCTCTGTGTCCATTCTGATCAGTTTGAACCATCATTTTCTTGCAGGAGGGATATCTGAGAATTCAGATGGGCCAGGATTGAATAGCAAAGCAACTGTGAAGCCATGCTCTGCTCAGGAAAATACTGGGAAATGGGCAAATGTTGATCTGGCCCAGGGTGTGAACTGAGCATCCAACCCAAGAAAACTGGTAAGAGGGTCCAGCAGGACTGCTCTGTGTCAGATGCAGCCCAGACACCAAGAGATTTCTGAGGTCCAAGCTTAAAAGTGGGGTAAATAACTGAACAATGGCCTTTCAAAATGTTCCCTGCACACATTGAACTCTAGAAATCCAACCCTGCTTGTTAGTGTTTCTAAGCCAGCAAGAAAAAGCACTTAACATCAAACCTCCTTAGAAAAGCTCAGTGCTGCTTGTGCTGAACCTGGATGGGGTCTTGGCACAGAGGATTTGGAGACCATGTGATGGCATTATAGTTTTGTGCTAATCTGTCCTCATGGTGTGCTATTAAAAATAAATAAAAACCATGGCTTCCTAATGCATAGGTTACTAACTGTGGGAAAACCACGTTTGCCATTGCCTTAGCAAGGGCTTAAAAGTGTCACACTTCAGTGTTTATTTATTACAAAGTGAATGTATAAACACATTGTTACTAACTTGAGTATCTGCACTGCAAAACCCATGCAGCTGCTCCTGCAGGACTAAACCCTCACATCTCCAGCAGAAACCCTGTGCCAAGCCCTGCTGCAGCTGGGGGGCTGCATGAGGGGTGACCTGACCCCTTTGTGCATGGATAGCTCAGGAGCTTGGGCAGTGCCTCACCAATAAATGTTCTTGCCCATGGCAAGTTTGTTAGGATTCCTAGGAAGTAAAAGAGAAAGAAAGTTGTTTTGATAGTAGATCAAGTAACAAAGGAATGAAAATAACCAGGTACTTTTGCAACCTGCAGGCTGAGCCCTCTGCCATGAATCCAGGTGTTCGTGCCTGGGGTGAAACTCCCTCCAGTTCAAAGAGGCAGCACGGCAGCACTGGGGCTCTGATCTCCACAGATGCACGAGGCCCAGGAGAAGCATTTTTGTTTAATTCTGCCTCTCCAACCAGCCAGGTGAGGCAGTTTCTAAGGGGAAATCCTGCCCAGACCAAGGAACTTTCCTCCTCCTGTCTTTGCAGTACAGGACGAGGAAATGAATGACCTCCTAGATGAGCAGGGAGCCAGAGCAAGTGTCTTCCACCAGACTGTGAGTCCTCCTGCAGGGACACTCCTGTGCTCTACACACAGAGCAATGGGGGCCCACACCCTTGGAGGGAGGATGCATTGGCCAACATTTTGTCAACCAGTAAATAAAGATGAATTAGTCTGCGGAAAAAACCCAACCTGGTGTCTGTTCAACTGAACAAACTTTCCTTTGAATATGGATAAGATGCCTGGGTTCAGCCTCTGCTGCTCCTTCTGTCCCAGCACACAGTGAGGCACCAGCCACCCACTCCTAATTAACTTGATGGGTAACTCAGCAGCAGAAATCACCTCAAGTTACCTTGGCCACAGAACACAGCAGATCCTTCCACAATGAAACAGCATGGCAGGAATTATCCCAATCCATAATTGCTCTGAGCAGACAATAAACCAGCTTGTGCTGGTGGAAGTAGCCACTCAGAGGTAATAACCCAGTGAGTAACAATAATGGCAGCAGATACTTGATAAAAAGCAGGGAACAAAAGAGAAAGCTTTCTCTATTATACAGAGAGCGGATGTTTTCTGTTTGCTTCCTTCATTTCAGAAATGCACTTGGCTCTTTGGAGAGCACAGCTCACCCGCACTCACAGCAAGAGGGGGTTGGGGCTGGGGGAGGAAGGGGTCTTTCTTCGCTCCTGAGATCATGAATAGGAAAATTGGCTTTCTTCTTTTAATCTTTCTTGGATTTCTACCCAGCTGGTATCCAAGCATTTCCTTTTCTTCAAGAGAAATGTTTGCATATCAGTGGGGGAAAAATGCAAACTTGTTCTGGGGTGGTTAAAGAAGGGCACTGAGGTACAGACGTGCTCGTTCCCCCCACGTACACCCAGCGAGTGCCCAAGACTGCAATGGGAGCCATGCTTATCTGAGGAAAATTCATAAAATTGGGAGCTTGCCTGGTACAGGTGCCTCCTGTTCCTGCTTCCACTCCTGCACATGGCTGTGACCTCTTGTTGCCCAAGCTGCTCACACCAGGGCGCTGGCCGCTTGCCCTGTACCTGCTGGCCCACAGCTCTGCTGCCCTGGTCCAAGCCCAGAGCTCACGCAGGGGCTATCACCCACCTGCCTCTGATGAACTGGTCTCTGAGAGCAGGACATGGGGCAGAGAGAAAAAGAAGTCACCCCATGCTCCCCCAGTGCCACAAAGGCAGCAGAGTGGTGGGAGCAGGTGGGCAGGGACTCAGCCCCGAGGATGTCTGTGCTCATGGCTCTGGCCCAGCACCAAAGGCTTGGCAGCAGTGCTCCAGTGATGCACATTCCATGGTCGGCTTCCTCCTGCTTCCCCAGCCATGCCACCTGCCCCAAGCCACCCCCTGTCCCCAGGAGGGCTGCCACAGGCGTGGATATTGGTGCCACAGTGGCTCCCATGGAGAGGACAGGAGCTGGGTGAGATGGAAATCACAACAAAGAGAGGTGACCAAGATGTGAAAGATGGAACAGCAAAACCCAGGGGGTATCGTGGGGGGTTTAGAGATCCAAGTGCCAGCTGGGCATGACAGAGCCCCGCTCCAGCCACCCTGAGCTATGCCCTGCAGCATCACTAAGCCTGCAGCCAGCCATCTGCAGCACAGAGCACCGGGGGAAGGCTCTGCAGGCTGCAGGGGCTAAGCACTGCTCGTTAAAGTGCCGGGGAAATGTGAATGAAGCAGATGAATGGAAGAAGAAATGAATGAAGGAGGGAAGAGGAAGTGAATGAATATTGCATTGACTTGGTGCCTTTCATCCCAGGATGGCAGAGATGTGCAGCGCAGCTGATGGGCAGGCACCGTGTCTGTGCTCCCTGGAGAAACCCCTGGTCAAAACAAATCAGATTATTTCCTGTTGACAGAGCCCTTCAGGGAAAGGCAAACAGGGAGATGTGGCATATGGATTCACATTACTTGAAGCACGAGGTTTTCCCCAAACAAAATCCCTCCAACTCCCCCTTAATCGATGTGACAGATCATTACTTTTTGAGTTGCTCTTGTTCTTGCTATTCCAGACACCGGGTGATTTCCATGGCAACAGCATCCCAGCCATCCCAGGCCTTGTCCTAACCTCTGTCATCTGCTGTCGAGTCACACCAGTGCATAACCTGCAGAGAGGAGCAGCAGGGCCACTAAAGTGCCTTTTGCATGGGGGGGGGCGGGGGTTTAAAGACCCTCTTTCCACCCTTTGCAGCCCAATCCTGAGGCCTCTTGCAGCCAAGCACAGCACAGGGCTTGCAGGCAGCTGTGGGGGAGCATGTGGAAATAAAAAATTCTTTTCTGGAGGTTTTACTGGGCTGTTTTGGGACACAATCAGGCAAACCCACTGGTGAGCCTGATTGAAATTGGGATCCAGGATGGTTTCAATGGGGATGATGGGAAGGAGCTGCAAGATGTTGTTGCTCCCTTGGTAATGCAAAACCAGGACCAAACCAGGATGCTTTGGGGAGGAAGGAGAATCCAGCTTTACTTCTGGTTTGGAGGAGAAAGTGTACTCTCTTCCACCTCCTGAAGGAAAACCAGTCTGGGATGTGATCCTGCAGAAACCTGGTGCGACCACCACGAGCAGCACACCCTGCCCAGAGGAACATCAGGCCCCACTCGAATGCGGTGCCACTGATCCCCCCTCAGTGCCAGAGTGATCCCACTTGGCCGCATGGAACTGGGGTGTTGTCATCCCCTAACATCAGGTAGCTGCTCCTCTGACAGCTCACAGCTGCTCACACCTGTGACGTTTCCAAGTGTGGCCATGCAAGCTGTTGTGCAAGTGTTCAGCAGAGTATTTGAGGCTGGATGCAAAGCGCAGTGGTCATCTGTGGGCTTTGAGTAGTTTTCTGAGTGGATCTCAAGAGCACAAAGCCTGCTGTGCGTGGGGCTCTGGGTACACAGACACTGCTGTGCTGAATGGACTGGTGCTGCAAGCCCTGCTCACACACCCGAAGGAGCTGGAGTGGGTTGTTTGTTTTTGCCTCTTTCACTTACCCTGCTCCCTCCAGCAGCAGTTTCCCCTCTGAAAGGCCAGGGAGGATTGAGGGTGGCTGAGTGCTGCTGCAGGGACTGGGAATGGGCTGTGGCAGAGCATGCAGAGGCAGCTGGGCATCACACCTCACCTGAGCCAGCAGGTAAAGCACCTTTGTTTGTCCCTCCTTCAATCACATCACCTTTGTGATTCAAGGTTTGCCCCAGCACAACAGGGTGTTTTCCTGCCAAAGGCTTGCTGCTCTGCCACTGCATCAGCCTGCATGTCACAAAAGCTGTGTCGAATTTCATGGTAACCCTGCAGAGTTATTGCCCTATAACAAACACAATTGCTGCACTAGACTCGGCTCACCACTTAGCTCATCCAAATATTAACCAAGCACCAAATGCAGAGCCGTGGGCCTGCTTCCCCATCCTCCCACAAGGAGTCTGGCCACTGGGCTTGGCAGTTGCAGGACTGGACCCAGACAAGAGGATTCATTTGCAGACTGGGTCAGCAGCTTCTTTGAGCACGGCTGCCTGCTCAAAAACTCACTGCCAGAGTTTTTACAGTTGCATTCAATCAACCCTTTGTTTACCTTCCCTTCACAGATGAACAAAAGAGATGTTCTGTCCTGCCATACCCTGAGCTAAGTTGCTTTATCTGACTGTTAATGGCCTGGACTTGGAGGCCAAAGGCTCTTGGTTGAATTCTGGACCAGCTCCTTGGCCTTTCATGGTGAAGCATCTGGTTGGCTTTCAAGCATCCATGCTCACAGCACAGTAATCTCCCCGAGTACTTCAACACAAACTGCTCCATAGAGGACCCCAGCCAGAGCTGAAACATCTTTGGTGATTGTGGGTCCGAGAAGGGACACAGCATCAGGAGGGGAAGGGAACATATTTCTGTAACGCCATAATCTACCTGTCAGGATCCTCTCACGCTGAAGCAGGGCTTAGCACCGAACCTAAATATGTTCTGATAACTTAATAAAAGCCAAGGTTCTAAAATACATATCATAGCAAAACCTGGATTAAACAAGCTATCAATATTCTCTTTGTAATTCAAACAGGGGCAAGATCAATTCAAACAGGGGCAAGATCTGTAGCCCCTGGACTTTGTAGGGAGTATGGTGGTACAGCCCTTACTGGGAGCAATAACATAACCCACGTCAGGGGTTAACTGCTTTGCCAGCTCTGCAAAAAGGATGTGTGACCCTGGTGCCGTCCAGCTGGGAGAGCTTTCCAGAACAGGACCAGCTGCAGGAAGCACTGGGTGATGTTCTGGGGCTGCGTGGGCAGGACCAGAGCAGAGCTGCTCCTTTTCAGCTTAACCTCCCTGGAGCACTCAGGCAGAGGCAGCCCAGGCTGTGTGGAGCTGGAGCACTGCTCCCTCCACCCACACAGGCACTGTTTGGGAGAGAGGAAGAGGAGAAAAAAAAATCAGAAGACAAATTGAGACTTACCTCCGTGTTTTCTTCTCCTGCCACCCTCATCACTCCCCTTCAGCCTAATCATTCTCTTCCTCTTCAATCAAGGCCAATTTGCAAGAGGAGCAGCTCCCAGTGCCTGAGTGCAAAAGCCTTTAATTACTGTCATCTGGGAGGCTGTGCCAGGCTCCCCTCCAGGGCCTTTTCATACTTTTCGGAAGACAGTGCTCCAGGACTCGACGCCCCCAAGTTGCCATTTGTCAGGCTTTATTTGAAACGAGCACTCCCTGCCTGTTGGGAGGCTGGGGAAAACATTCCTGACAATCCATGTGTGCTGCTGCTGCATGGGCATGGCAATCACAGCTGGGCAGTGGCTGGTTCTGGCTGCCCCATGGGGTACCAGGCTGGCAGCAGCCCCTGCATGTGGCAGTCACCATGCTCAAACCCTGAGAACTGCAGTGCTCTGTCCCTTTGCTGCCTCTCCTGCTGTTTCTTGACTGGGGAAGCAGACAAGTCTGTAAATGGGGTCAGACAAGGACAAAGAAAATTCGGGGAGACCTGGAAGTTGTTAAATGAAGTGGCCCCAAAGCATCCTCTCCCACAAGTTCCCAAGCCTGCATCCCTGGGAGCACACTCCCAGCTGGAATGCATGTTCCCTCCTGCACCGCGTGGGTTTTGCTATCAGCCAAGGGGTTTGTGTTTTATCCTGCACAGGACAACAGGAATGCAGAACCTCCATAAACCAATCTGGCAGACCCAACAAGCAGGGAGGGGAACCCCCTTGCCCCTGTCTGCCCCATCCCACTGCAGGCAGGACTCAGGGCTGGATGGCCCTTTGGGGTGACACAGGATGAGTTGCCTTAAACACAAACACAGCCTGAGCTGAGACCTGGGACTCTGTCCACACACTGACCTTGCAACTTGGCCTCAGCATACACTGAGACACACAGGAAAGGATGCCAGAAGATTTCCAGATGTCCAGGACCAGCTCTCATGGGACATACTCTGTGAATTACACCCACCAGAGCTATCCTTCTAATATTTCATCTTTGGAGCATCACCTGTGGCAGAGAAAAGCTGCAGAGGAGGATTTCTGGAGAGCCTCTGCCAGTGGGTGGCACTGCAAAACCAGCAGTATGGAAGGAGCAGCAATGCAAGGGCCTGGGGGTGGAACAGCAGCGCAGACACGGCACTCACAGAGTGCTGCACATCTCCGATGGATTCGATATGGGCATCGTGGGGACACTGCAGCCTGGTTGATGGGAGCAAGGAAGGTGCTGGGGAGGAAAGGGACAGGCACAGGGGCAGGCAAGGAGGCATTGGCAAGGGGTTTGAGGTGCTGCGGTGGTGTGGGGCCAGCCCAGTGAGCAGGAGTGCAAATCCATCCATGTCCATATGGGACAGAGACAATTCATGTCCACATGTATAACTCCTCAAAGATAGGAGCAGCTCATCAGCTTCTCCTGCTGTCCTACTATAATGTTCTGTCTGCAGCTAAAAGTCACATAACAGGTCACTCTAAAATGTAAGGTGTCACCCAAAAATATCAGGTGTCACCCCTGAGATGTGATTAGGCTCCTGCCCCCCACCCTCTAGCCCCGGGGAAAAATGTGGTATGGAAGGTGTGAGTGCTTTTGGACCATCTTGCCTGTAGGCACAGGACCCCCGTAAGCACCATGGCCACCAAAGATGTGCATGACCCAGGGGACTGGGAGCCCCGAGGGAAAATGTGCTGCATCACCTGCATCACCTCCTGGCCAAGGGGGAGCTAAGGAACAGCTGGGTAAGCTGAGGCAGCTGGGTGAACCCTGAGAGTGCTAAAACAGCTCTGCACTGGGGACTGGCCTGGTCTGAGGGTCCATGTTCAAGATCCAGAGTTCTACTCCAGTTCCAAAGTGGTTGTGCTCCTTGCAACCCTCCTCCCACAGATTTTACCTCTCACTGCACCCCATCTACACTTGATGTCCCATCTCCAATTTTTAAGTGTTGCCTTGACCAGTTAATTGCCAGAAGGTCTCCAGTTAGATTCCATATTCCTATCCAGCTAAAAATGCTCTGACCCTTCCAAGGCATAAATGCTCTGTTCTTCTTCCTTTCACTAACAGACAGCAAAGGAGCATCTTCTTCCTCTCCCCCATGATGTCCTGGCAGCAGCTGGGAACCACCAAGCTTTAGAGGAGTGGGCTTATGTAGCCCCAGTGTGACTCAGGACCACAAGGCCTCATGCTGGGAGTGGGACACCTTTGCAGAGGAAGTCAGAAGGATGGGCAGGGAGCCACGACAGAAAAACCACCTCCCCTGGGTTGTGCAGAGGGGATTTGGCTCTGAAGGGCTGAACTGTCTGCCTGGTGGGGACAGCCATCTCTGCTAATGGCAGGAGCAAAGGGTCCTGTTTTCTCTGGCAGGAGCAAAGGCTTCATCCAGCAGATTGTGGCCTAGCAGGAAACACAAGTGCCACCTCAAGAGGAGGATGCTCCCATTATCAGAGTGTTTAAAGATGTGGCACCAGGGCTTCCTGCAGCCTCTTCCTCCTGCAGGGAACATGCTGACTGGCATGGCGGGGGTGGCTGCAGAATCCCATCTCCTGCCTGCCCACATCCGTGCTTACAGAAATGCCTGGGTACAGCCCACTGCAGACTGGGGAAGAGCTTCAATCTGGCCCTTCTGCTGCAAACGGATCTGATTTGCTCCTAGTGCTGAGCGCTCTGTAATTACAGTACATCCCACTTAATCGGGATGTGCTTAATTGGGAAATCCACTTACCGGGATGTCACCTAGGGAACCGATTTAAGCTTGATAACACTTAAGAGCAATGCCTGCTGCTTTATAGGGAAGGTAATTCTCCTACAGGGAGATGCCTGCAGGTGGCTGAATCATACTCCTCCTTCCAGCAGCATCCAATGCTCCTGGCTGCTTGTTCCTGCAACAGATTTCAGCTTTCCCCTTAAGTAGGTTACAGGCAGGAAATACACCAACTGCTACTGCCAGCTCACTGCTGTCCTCTGCTCCAGCTGAACACAGGCTGCCACTGCCACGTGGGCCAGCCCTCAGCTGTCCCCCTGCCTGGACCCACACACCCAGCACGCCTGACCCCCTTCCTCATTTGAAGATGGCTTTCATTCTGCAGATGGAACAATTTTTGAAGTTAGTAACATGATTAGGCCTGGCCAAGCTGCTCTTTGCAGCAGAAGATGGACTGAGGTGACCTGGTCATCACCTGGATCAGGGCAGAGCAAGACATTTGGAAACAACCAAGCAACCCCAACACTTGTCCTCCCCCCACTTCCATCCAGCAATCAAACACAGCAAATGCCCAAGTGTCAATAAAAAGGGGACCTGGGAACAGTCCTTGGAGTGAAAGTTGAGTCAAGCACTTGGAAAGGCCAATTTTCTGTCTGGTTTTCCATGGGATGAGGGTTTATGTGATCACCCTGAGTATCTGTGCATGCACATATAGATCTTATAGATACCACCAGTAACTGCTAAACCTCTTGGTCTATCTAGGCAGAGAAAAACAGCCTTTCCAAAAATAACAATTTGCCCCAGATTTTGTGGTAGCAAGAACCAGAGGAGAGAAAACTTATGAATATCCAACCCCTCAACATCTTCCAGAGATGGGACAGCAGTTTGCAACCCCAAATCCCATAAGCCACATTTCCATGGGAGAGGGATGCCAGCAGCTCCAGGATCATTAGTCCTCCCACCTTTTGGCATCACCTGACTTATTTCTGCCCTTTTTAGCTAGACTACCTGTCCTTTCCCAACTGCTTAAAAACACACTGCCCCTCTTCAAAAGGTGAGCCCTTGGATGGAGGCTGCCTTTGTTACCAAAACATCTGTCCCATGTGGCAACAATTCCACACAACTTTTCAAGAAGCTGTGCTAATCTTGTTCTCACCAACCAGGAGGAGCTGGGGTGAGTCAAGGCAAACTCTTTGGATGCATAATTGTGATTGCCTTTCAGACACTTGAAAATGCAATAGCTTGACATCAAATGAGGGATTTTTATGGCTGCACATGTTTTGTGTTTCTCTGAACAAGCCAAATTCCAGATTAGCTACATTGGCTTTTAAAAGTGCTATAAAATATGCAAAGGCACTTGTAATGTATAGTGATTTCTGTAAAAACAAGAGGTAAGTGCTGAAATGTCTCCTGATTTATGGTTTTGCTTCTCCTAACCCACGCTGGGAGAAGGGGTAAATGCAATCCTCTACTCCCTTTTTGGCTTCTTCCAGCCCAGAGACAGATGGAAGATAAAACACCACACACTACAGAACTTGTGCCTTTCAGCCCCTCTGCTAATTGCAGAAGAGAAAACCCTCTCAATTCCCAAGTACCACAACCAACAGCACATGCAGCAAATGCCTTTCCAAGGTGCAACACCACGTGAATGGCAGAGCTCCACCATCATAGCAGCACCTGGCTGGGCAGCACCCCTCAGCAAAGATCCTGGACCTAGTGCTGGATGGAGGGTCCAAAGGAGCAAATCACCCTGATGAACCACATTAACAAGGTCAGGCCTCTGCTCTCCTGACAGCAGGGTCACCTCCTTTTCTCCTCCTCTTGTTCCTGCCCCTCTTTTCCTTCACGCTGCAATAACCCAGGCAGAAACGCTGTGCAATGGGATTGCTCCCCCTGTCACTTGCTTGTGTTGGCTGAAATATACATGCTGAACCATTACCAAGGACCACATCCTCGACACAGATGTCTCAGGGGCTGGGCTTACTTTTTGCTAAAACTGAGCCATGCAGAGGCTTGGCAAAGAAAAACATCCCAGGCTCCCATTTTCTCAGCCTGTTTGGGAGAAATAAAGTACCAGCTCAAGCTCCATTTTAGCTTGAGGAGAACAGCATCATTTATCAGAGCCAAACAGGTCCTTCCCCTCCCCTGCTACAGAGCCAAGCTGTCCTCTTGCCGTGCAGGGGCCACTTCCCCAGCACCAAGGCAGGGCTGCCACTGGCCAGGGCTCTGTGGCCACTGCCATGGCCACTGCTGGCAGTCAGTGCCACAGTCTCTGCCAGCCAACATGAGGGTGAGTGTCCCAGCCTTATCTGGCACAGCCCACTGCAGTCAGGCTCAGACAGAGCCCCTGGAACAGGGATGAGTCCTTATGAGCTTGGAGGTTTTTTAAGCGTGTGCCTTCGTGCCAGGCATGTTCAAACCCATCCATTCCTACTGAGCAACTGCAGCTCTCTGCTGCCAGCACGAACATGTAAACCCTCCTGGGCTGCCTCTCACATCCGTTTTACACATACCAAAGGTTGTACAACAATCTGGGTCAGCAGACCTCCAATCTTTAAATTAATGTTGTGCATTTTTATAGAAAAGCAACACTTACCCTCAGCAGGGTTTATGTGACATGGATTTTGTGTGCTTTGTTACTGCAAATTAGACACAATTATTTAACATCTGCCAATAGTGCATCTTTGCATCACTGAATCTTTTATGTCACTGCATCCTAAAAGCTGTTTTGCATGACCGTGGTTAAAATGTGGATTATTTTTAAGGTTTTCAGTGCATTTGCTGTCAGATGAAAAGGGAAAAGTCCAGTACTTGCAAGTGTGAACTGGCTGGATGGGAACCTTCATGCCACCATCATCTCAGTTACCTGGGTGTCATCATGTCAGTAAGAGAAATAGGAGGGGAGAGGAGGAGATTTGGAAAGGAGAGAGGGTCCTCAAATGGAAAAAAAACATAGCAAAGACAGGATCAAGTCTCAAATGTCAAGGGATCCTTCACTTGTATAAGCATCTCCTGCTAAGTGGTCCCTGCTCGATCCTCGGGGTGCCAGAAGCCTCTCCTCCTCTCACTTCAGGGGTGACACTGAGCCAGCACACAGCAGAGATGCTGGATGAGCAGCACTGGCTCTCCTACTGAAGTCCTGGGACCTGAACATCCACCTTTTTGTTTTTGAAAAGACTCGGGATACAAACCGGTGTTTTCCAGCTAATTGCAGAGAGCTGGAAAGGCAAAGCACAGCAATATTTGCTAACTGCAAATATTTGGAGACCTCAGTCCAAACTGTATTGATTCACGGAGTGTAAACATGGGCAGAGAGAGAGCTTCAGGCACTTCAGCATCTCACAGCTAATTAAAGCTGGGAGAAATTTGTCTCAGCAAGTTGTGAGCCTTGTACTTCCCCAGTGTGACTAAGCCCCTGTGCGATATCTAATTTACCAGGAGGGGTGATGAGCTGCCAGCACCATGAGTGTTCCTGCAGGCATGGGGGGCTGATTGAACACACTTTGATGCTCTGGGGCAATCCCGTTTGCCAGTTTACCTGAACCATCCCAAGTGGCCTTGCAAACTTCAAGACAGCTCAGTGGGAATTTTAATTGTGAAGGAGTATTCAAAAAATCCTGACAAAATCCAGGGGTCTGACCAGAATGACAGGTTCTTGTGGTTTCTTCAGGGCTGTTTTTCCGGTGAGGCAAATTGGGTTCTCCTCTTGTGACCCAGCAATGTGAAACGTGCTCCTGACACTGGCAGGACCTCGAGGCTCTCAGCCTTCTCTGAGTGCTGTCCTTAACCATGGTAAGAAAGTCGTGGCACCATCTTGCCTTGTATTAGTGATGCAAGTCAAGATCAATTGCTCCATAAATAGCTCATTACCAATGATTCTGTCCTTTGTCACCAGCTCCAGCTGAAAGGAAGGAAATCACTCCAGCAGCGAGTGCACACCTAACAGCAAAAAGACATTTCTCAGAGAGTACAACTGAGTCATAACAGACACTGGATTTTGGGAACTGCTCTCTACACCCCAGAGCTCTCCTTGGGGAAAGGCAGAGGTACTCTGAGGTCCCAATTTCCATTTCATTTCTTCATTGTTTCCCTGGGCTGCAAATGCTTCTTTCCTTACCTTTCCAGCCCAACCTGACTCGCAGGCCAGGCTTATCCCAGTTGTCAGCTGGCCCCACTTTGTGGCTATGAAAGTTTTGGCTTATTTGCTCAAGAATCAGTGTGGCACAAGGAGCTCTGCCCTGGGCAGGGGAAAGAAACCATCCACCCTTCATGGTTTTGGGGGGTCCCCATACACTAGCAAGCCTCCAAAGGTCCCCTTCCAAGCACCTGGGAATCCCCACCTGTCCCTGTTCCCCTGGGATAACCTGCCCAGGGAGAGGTCACCTTGCTGGCTGGACTGATGCTGTCACCACTCTATTTTGTGGGCTCAGTGGCTCCCCTCCTCAGCCAGCATTAAAGCCAGCCAGCCACTGACTCCACAGCAGAGGCTCCCAGAGGGCAGGCTGGAACAGTTCATCCGGAGACAGAGATCATTTTTAAAGGGAAATCCTGCTCACTTCCCAAAATGAGGTAGGTTTTTACCAGCACAGAGCCCCAGTCAAACGCACTTGTGGCACCAAATGCATCACTAAAAGAAAAGGACTTGCTCTGTGGAACAGAGCTGTGGTTTTCAAAGCTAACAGGGAGAAAGGGCACTGTAAATACCTGGAGGAAGCGTGGGCATGGCTTATTAATAGACACTTGCTGTGAGACTTTAGTCTGTATGACAAGGCTTTCACTGTCCTCCTGATGTCCTCAGATGCCCTGTTCCTGTACTGAGCTGGGCTCTGTGAGCATGCAGCACATCCATCAGACCTGCTAACTTAGATGGGGCACGAAAGACAAGTTAATGCAGCTCATACCAGTGCTTTCATTACCTGAGAATTCACCAGCTGCTGGGGAGAAGCTCCTGTCCCCAGCTCCTATAAAGGATCCAACCAAAGATTTTGATGGGCACAGATGAGGGCCTGAGGAAGGCAGGCAAGGATGCCAAGTAGGGTCATTCCCCGAAACCTGAACTTCAGGGGTTTAACATTTCCTGAACTGCCAGAAGGAGCTAATTTTGTTATCTTTACTCTCTGGCTCATTCACTCATTCCCCAAAAGGCTGCACAAAGTATTTGCTCTCTGATTTCTTTCCTGTGCTATTGTCAAGACAGCTCCTGAGTTTTGAATCAAAAGCCACTCCTATTTAAGGCTATTATAAACTGGGTTTATGGATTCCTGCTTAGCAAAGCCTTGCCTATATCCTTTCCCAATGAAAGCCAGAACAGAAAATTAACACCCTCTGTGAGTGATGGAACAGTGACCCATCCCTACACTGCCCTACACTACAGGAAACTTGGTAGGGTCACTAAGGTCTTATTTCTTGTTTCCAGGTACAGACCTTTCTATCAAGCAGAGTGACAGGCAGATGAGCTGTTTTTGGAGAGAATTGGCTATTTGCCTAGGGAGGAAGGGAAAACAGCTCTCCTGCCCCAGGTGATGCTGGGGAGAGCAGGTTCATGGGAAGTTAGGGACTTTTACCTTCACACTCCTGGGCTATTTCAACATTTCTCCTCCCAGCTTGTTGATTGCTCAGGGCCCAAAGATGCACAGACTCATGTTATTAAATGGCTCTTTCTGTTGACATTTTTATTTTTAGGAAATATCACTGAAACATTCATGGCTGCTGCTTAGAGGTAATGGAAAAAGAGGTGAGCTCCAGATTCTGGGTGATGGGGACCTCAAGGCAGGCAGCCAAGCTGGGCTGGGATGTGGCCTGGTTTCCCTGCTGTATTTACAGTCCATGCCCTGAGCAGGGATGTGATTGAATCATGGCAGTGTCCTCAGCAGCTTCTGGCCACACTGACTCCTCCCCAAAAGGTTAAAAGCATCAGTGAGCTGAAGACAGGCTGGGATAAGCAGCAGCCAACTCAAACAGAACCTCACTCAAAGGGACTGCTGAGCACCCAGGGGTGCTGCCTTGCCCAGGATCCTGACCTGGAGGGACATCCATGGACAGCCTTTCCCCTTTGGATCGCTGGGCTGGGGGACAGGAGGCAAGCTGTGTTTCTTCTTCAAGATTGCTTTTGTGGCTTCCCACTGAATCCCTCCCCACTTTGTGCCAGGCAGGCTGCAGAGAAGAATATCCTGAGAGAAAACAGAAGCTACTCCAAACTGAACAAACACTGTGCAGAATATGTTCTTCTGGCACCTGCTCAGCAGTGGGGAAGTGCTGGCAGGATATGAGTTGGATTGTCACCCTTATGCCCTTCTGTCCTTCCCTGGTGTGGGGCTGTGCTGGCACACACTGGCACACTCTGGTGCTGCTGGAAGGACTGGTGAATGTGTTCCTTGCCTGATTTCAGTGAGAGAGCCCGGTAACCCATGAGAGCTACAGCCACCTGCCCTGGGAAAGCCACAGCAGCCACCTGGCAGAAGCCATGAAGTATCTGGCAGTAAATGAAAGCCCCCCAAGCAGCAGCATCAGGGGGCACAGAGGCCCAGCTAACTTCTTCCTGCCTTCCATCTGTCCCAGATTGAGAGGAAAATGTCAGAAGCAGTGCTGGTGTGTCACCCACTGGGTGGTGACTACAGTGCTGCCACTCTTGGGCTTTGCCCTCACCCTGGGGGCCTCCCCTGGGCTATGTGCCCTGCCCACTGTGCCTGGCACAGGCAGCAACGGGCTGCCCACCATGCCAGGAGCCACCATTCAGGAGGAACCAGCAGGTGACAGATAACTAGAGAGGGAAGGCACATCTTTTGGAGAGGATTTTGCATTTGGGAAGATTTGGCAAGTTTTAAGTAACTCCAGTTTTGTCCCTCGCAGTAATCAGTGGAATATTTTGGAAGCATCTGTCAGTAAACGAAGAGTGCCACCAAAACACAAGTGTGGGGGAAAAAAACCCTAGAGAATGTTAGGTCAAAGTGACCACAGTGTCTCACTGATTTTCATGTGGCTGGCATCACAAGCCTTGACACCATCACACACCTGCAGCTGAACACATGTGCCCACACACACCAATTGATAACCAATGCGTCCTTTTCCCAGGACTTTGCCAATATCAAAACACTCCATCCCTCAGCATTTTCCAAAGCACTGGCTTTGGCCTGTGAGGGGCTGCTGAGCAGCCTGTGCCCTGAGCAGAAGGTCTTGGCAGGGTGCAATGCCAGAGTGGCCACAATCGCCCTGTTGTGCCAAACGTGGAGCGCTGGGTGCAGTGGGAACACTTGACCACAAAGACCTGAGCTGTGCTTAACAGAGCTCTTGTAGTGCTCGCCTGCTAAGAGCCTTAACTTCTTACTGCATTTTGCCAGGGTTTAGGCAAAGCAGGGCTCCCAGCAGGGCACTGGATTGATTTCCTTTCCCATGAAAATAGACTTATGATTTCATATTTGTTCCTTGTCCCCAAATCCCATTTTTTCCAGGTAGAGGAGAGAGGGATTTGATGGATTATAATTAAGGAGGTGTTGTTCTGAACAAGGAGGGGGCAGGAAGGTTAATGCAGGATGTGGCTGAATTGCCTGAGGAAGAGATGTTTTAATGGGAAAAGCCTTGTGAGAGGAGATTTTTTGAGCTCTTCTTCCCTGTGCAGCAGGTGGGTATTTACAGGCAAGCTCTGATTGAGTTTATTTTGGCTGTAGGTGGACACTGGACTTTCTAGGCCCCCCTTTTACTCTGCAGTGATGCTCAGCAGCAGTAACTGTGACAGGAGGATGGGATTTGTACTGCTTGTGTTAGGAAGCCCCATTGCAGGGCCATCAGGAAGGAGCTGCTGACAAGACTACAGAGCTCACATATAAAATAAAATATAAGTCACTGCTAATATATAATATAACCCTTCCCAGGCCTCCAGCACCATTCACCCCAGAGCCCCAAAGCACTGTACAAACAGTAATTAAAGCTTCCCACCCCCCAGCTTTGCCAACGGTGCTGAATTCATTTTCCAGTGTGGGAAAATAAGCCTTTTATGATTAAGAGAGGCAACGCAATTTTAACAGCAGGAGAAGTTACTGATGACACATGAGCTGGGGTGTGAGCCTTGGTCCTTGCCTGGCAACAGGAGGCTTTTCAAGGCAAGAACAAGTGGCTGGTCTCTTCTCCATCATGTCCCTTATGCATGTCTATCACTGCAGTGGGCAACACGAGACCACCAGCCCCATGCATTCAGTGCCTGTGGCTATAGTCCAGCTTGCCTTGCAGAGGTAAAGGCTGAAGGGAAGCGAAGGGCACAGGGGGAATATGGCTGTGACAAACCCCTTGTCCAGTTACTCCTCCTGGAGCATCAATCTGCCTTATCAAGCACTGTCAGTGTGCCACCCCCCTGACCACGTGTCTGATTTCCACGAGAAATGTGATACCAGGAACATCCTACAAGAGGGAAAAGAATGCCTGACCATGCAAGAGCTTGGCCTAATTCAGAGCTTACATTGCTGACCAGAAACACTGACCCTTTGCTTTTGGGTTAATTGAACATAGTAACGAGTCCAGCATCAAAGAGCCTGTCCCTCTCCTGGTTCCTGCCTGCTCTGTGCTCTCCAGGAGCCTTTGGAGAAAAATCTTCTCTGTTGGGTGTGGACACAGCCCTTGGGTTCAGTATGAGCCCATAGGAGCTACTCAACCACATGTGCTGCTTTCAGGGTTCCCTGGAGCCCTTGGCCAACACTCCCTTCCCATGGTTAATGTGCTAGTTTCCAGTGCTGCCCAGGCAGTGCCTGCTCCCTTCCCCTCCATCCCACCACTGCCTTGCAGGCTGACCAGCCAGATCCCCCTCTGCTCTTAACAGCTCTGTGAATCCTGAAGGACCATGTGGGAGGAAAAAGCAATTTTAACTCAGGAAACAGATTATCTCCCTGGTGTGCCAACACTGCCTTCAAATCACTGAGCCCAGAGCCTCTGCCCACCTGGGTCAGACATTGGTCTGTCTGGAAACCACAGAGCTTGGGGAGAGGTCCCATGGCAGAGGGGAAGAGCCCAAACAACCAGGAATGTCAGCCTCCTCTCACTGTTGGGCTGTTTCCAGACACATGCCAGCACCACCTGTGTCTGCTTGCTCCAGGGAGTGCTTCTGCAGTCTCCCAGCAGCTGGAGAAGTGCTCATGGAGCCAGCAGTGCTGCACTGAGAGTTACTTAATTCTTTGTAATGGATTCTCCATACCTGTCATTATTTCCAGCCCTGAGTCAAGAGAAAAGGTCAGAGATTTTGCTGGGAGGTGGGCTGGCTTCAAGGGCTTTGGTGAAGCCTGTGGTTTTGCATTTGAGCTCTGGAGAGGGCTGGGCACTCACTCTGTTTCTCTCGTCATCCCTGCAGGTTGATCCCCATGGAGAATCCAGTGCTTTGTGTGTGAAAGGGACAGTCTCCTGTAAAGGAAAAAGAGACACCTGGAAACCTGCTGCTTTCATTAGGCTTTCCTTAGGGCTAATTTAATTGTTGGAAATCAGTGCAACCATGAAGAAAGCAGCCCATGGGACTCTGCTCAGAGTGCCCAATTCCTCTTAAATATATTGGAAGAGAAGTAGGAGCACTGCAACAGAGAATGTTCCCTGTGGACAATGTGATTTCAAATTAATTTATCCGTGGAGGGGTTCTCCCACTTGCCCAGCAGGCCTTGTGGAGGCCAGGAAGGCTCAGAGAGGGGACTACCCTGCACCAGCAGTTTCACAGTCCCCATTCCATCACCTTTCTAGGACTCAAAATTTACACTTTTCTTTCTGAGCCAAAATGATGCCAAGCTACAACTATCAAAATCCTTCAGACTGTGCTCTTTCTCTATCCCTGCTGTGGCCTGAAAGGTGATTTCTCAGCTCGAGGTGCACCATCAGAGCAATTGCTGTGCTCACAGCGAGCCCCACTGCCTGGCACAGCCCCACTGCAGCAGAACTGGTGGCAGAGACCAGGCTGAGCTGGAGCTGGCAGGGCACGAGGTTTCTGCTTTGATGGCACCCTCAGTTTCTGACCTGGATAGGCTCTAGAATTGTAACAAGGCCACAGGTAAACAGCGATGTTGTTTCAATAAAGCTGGATTAATCAGAAATGATTTCCCAGATGGCAGCAGCAGATGGAGGAGAACCCACCTTCACTGAGGGTCACTTCTGCCAGGAGAGAAGGTAGCACAGGGCTGAACAAGAGCATTTGAACTAATGGACCCCAGAGAGATTTGAAGGGAAGTTTCCTTTGGAGCAAATGGGGTAGGTCTCAGCTTTCACTCACCATCCACCCATGGCAGCTCTTGGCACACTGTTCTCATCCCTCAGCTGACATCCCATGGCAGCAAACATTAATCACATCCTTCTCCTAAAATGAGATAACAGGGAAAGAGGCTTGGCAGGACAAGGGACCTCCCAGCAGCCCCTGCAAAGCCAATCTAGTGGCCTGAGGTCCCCCCAGTGCAAATCCCTGTGGTTCTTGCTTGCAGAGCTGGGACAAAGTGGGCACCGGGGCTTTAGCCGATGTCAGTTAGAAAATAACCGTGAGAAAGGAATAAACCAATTAATTGCTGACCCACTGACAGCCAACACCTCTCCCCCACCTCCCCCTGCACAATAAAACCTGTCTCCACAGCTCAAGCAGATTTAGGGTTGCTGCAAAGAGCCTAGAGGAGGAAAAAAACCTTTTCCCACTCCAGCTAATAATATTTCCAGATAATCTGTTTGAGGCAGCACTCTCTGCAAACCAGGAAAGCCTTTAAGAGCTGTTAACACCTTTATTCAGACTTCCTCATCCTCCCCCAGACAAGCTGTGATTAATTACCCAATCCACCCCGATCCCCCTGGGAAACAGCTCTCGGTCCGGGCGTTCATCCGAGGATTTGCAGGGTCCCTCTGTGAGAGCAGCTCCTGCTCCCGCCTCTGGCTCCCGATAAGCAGGAAAAGGCTGGTGGGGAATAAACTGCTTCCAGCCCTGCACTTACATCAGCAAGGGTGCTGGATGAGGGGAGGGCAGCTTAATGGGGGTCTTTGCAGCTCTCATGGCTTTTTCTTTGGCTGGTGTCCACAGACATCACCAGCAGGACTGTTGCTGGAAGCCTTTCCCTGAGAAGTTGCCCCTGGAAGCACAGCCCGTTTGGTTCCCACCTGAGTCCCACAGCCCTCCTTCCACCTTTCACAGCTCTCTGACTCGGCTTGCTTGGAAGACACTTTCCTGCCATTTTCCAGTCCTGCCAGAGGTGTTTGAGCTGGAGAAGGCAGGGAGGAGAGGGGAATTACTTCCTCTCAGGTTGCTGCAGTAGCTGGGATGCTGTGCCTGAGAGGTGCCCTGTGTGGGCTGTTGCAGACCAGTGCAGCTCATAGCACTCACCTCTACATGCACTGCCCCACCTGTGCTACCTTTACCCACCAAACCCCAGCCCTTTTAGTGTCCCAGGGCAACTCTCCATCCCTATGGCTGCACATGGACTCTCCTGACCATTCAAATGGAGGATCAGAGCTGCTCCAATATCATGGTAGTGCCAAACCATTTACTGAACCCAAGAGGGGCAAACTCTCTTTGTACCAAATGCCAATCTAAACACCAAGTTTTGGTCATTTTCAAACAAGATTACTTAAGGTTCAACATCTTGTGTGCTCTTTGACAAGGTGCCAAAGAGGGAATGAGGAGAAAGAGAGAACACTTCTGCCAGATGGGTGCCAGCTCCCCCAGGATGCTTCAGAGCCCCAGGTGTTGGTTTGCATCACACCTACACACTCTGCTTTCTTGGCTGGGCTTGGTTTCAACACTCCCTTTATTTTTAGCCACACTTTCAAGAAAGGGGAAAATAAAAATCTCAGACTCTCTGGAGCTTCCTGAAGCCCTTGAGAAAGAGAAAGGTGAGGAGTGAGCAGGTAGCTGGGAGGGTCATAGTCCTCCTCCCCACTGAAGGCTCCAGCCAGCCCAAGAGATGTCTCTGCCTGTCTTCCAGTCCATGTCCAGGAGCAATGGCCATCCATTAGGCTTGGCCAAGTGCTGGAGCAGTGCATTCCAGGATGGAACAGGGCCATGCTCTGGTTCTGCCCACAACCAGGGCATGGGCATTACTCCTTCTGTGTGTTACTCCTCCCGCATCCATCCCAATGGCAACGTGTGCTGCAGATCCAGCACTTTTCACATGGGTCTGGCCACTATTGGGATAGGAGATGTGAGTTAAAAACAGGTACTGCAGGAAGTGGTTTGGGTGATTTAGCAGGTGGCACCTTCCCTCTAAGTCAGCAGCGTGAGGAAACTCCTCAGCAGGGAGCTCCAGGCTCTGTGCTGCTGCAGGAGTTACATTTTAATCACATCCCAAGCTCACCACTTGTGGTCACCCAAGATCCCACTTCTTGCAAGGGTGGAGGTGTCAGCTCCAGGGTCCTGAGCAGGCTCCAGTCTCCAATTATGCTCTGCCGAGCCAAGAGCTGCAGGAATTTCCACCGGACACTTTTTTTTCCTCACTCTTTTTTCCTGCTATGACTACTGAGCAGTTTTCTCAGGTGACAGAAAACAGCATTTAGCAAGGCATTTCAAAATCAAATAACTTCCATTGTCTTGAAAGGGCTTTTCCTGTTTTGTCCCATATTTTCTCTCTAGGATCCACCAACTCCAGTGTCTGCTTCGCTTGGCTGGTGCAATTCTCTTCTCAGCTGTTGGCTTTGCTCTCCTCCAACTCACCCTGGGCTGTGAAGGTCATGGACATCCCCAGCTTTGGCTGAGCTGGTGCATCACAGCAGACTCCATCTGCCTGTTCTCCATCACCACCCAGGAAGGTATCAACTGCACCTTGGTCCTTGACAGGAGATGCCAGCTGCTACCAGAAAAGGAATAATCGATTATGAGACTGACATTAACGAAATATGAGATTGTGACTTGGGACAGACTAAAGCCATAGAAAGCATTTTAAATAATTCACCATCCTGAAAGTAAAGCGTATTAGTGGGAAAGATGTTCAGGTCCTTTCCCAGTGGCATTAACTTCTATGTAACCAGAGCTGATACCGTGAGCTGAGAGCAAACTGAGACTACTGCTGGGTAGGGAATCTTGGCATTTCAAAATGTATTTGAAAATCACAGTTTTTTTCCCCCGCCCCTCTCACCAAAATTATTTACAAACATTAAAATATTTTGTTTTGGTAGTATTGCCTACAAGACAACTAAATCCAAAATAAAATAAAAACACAAAATGCTGAAACAAATTGCAAGTCCCTGAGATGTGTGCTGGCAAAACTTTCATCCAAATCACTGCCTTCTGCAAAAATGCTTCTATTTTGGCAAACCCACAGTTTTCCGGGGGTGGACTGATCCACCAGAGACTTCTGAACCCGCAGCAAGTGGCAACGGAGGCTGAAGAGAGACATTGTGTGGGAGGCAACGTTTAAAATGTCGCCGTTTTGCTTTTCACTTGAAACCACTCCAAGGGCCGTGGGGAAAGCGTTCGAGAGCAGGAGTTGTGCTTTGGCTGTCTGGGAAAGCTGCTGCCAGTGCCTGGGCAGAGCGTGGGGTTACCCAGAAAAGCCCTGCTCATCCACAAACACCCCTGGAAGGGTGAATGTTGCCCAGGCAATTATTTTAAATTTATCTCGGCAATTAAATGCGATTGTGCTCACGCAGCAGATGTATCTGTGTTGGGTAAGCTAAGCTTAGCACAAGAGGCTGTTGAGAATGTTGTGCTGGTGGCACCCACCTCAGCTGCTGTGCTGCTGGGGGGGCAGCAGGAAGGGACTGTCACAGCCAGGCAAGGAGTATCTTCATTACCTTCATTATTTATATATTCTTGATGGAGGCAGCTCTTCACAGGGGAAAAGTGTTTCCCTGGGGGTGGGGGTTAGGAGTGAGTGAAGGATGCACAAATGGCAGAGGTTTGGCAGCTCTGACCCCACACAACTCTGTAGGGCTGGGTTACAGTCACAGGTCAGGCCCACTGATGTCTCCTCTGGGATGGTAGAACCTTCCCAGGCTTCTAGGGAAACTATGTTGGCTTCTGGGTGTCTATGGACACCTTGCAAAAACAGCCTCATGCAAAATTGAGACTCAGTTCCTATCCTTGATGTTGAAATCACTGTAGAAATCCCAGTGGGAAATTCCTCTAGCATGTGACAACACTTGAGGGACGTCCTGCTTCTCACAGAGATCCTCTAAACAAGCCAGGTGAGGAAAGACCTGTGAGAGAAAAAACGTCTTGTGGTTTCACCTTAAAAGGTCAGTCCTGTTACTTGTCATGCAACGTGCTCAGAACCTACCACGGGTGATTAAACGTTGGGGAGTTGTTAGATCACACAGGATAATCCTCCCTGTACCTGGCAACGTGATTCGTTATGATTCATAAATTCCAGGGGTGTTATGGTTCCCAAATGGATGCAGTGTGCTGAAAACTCTCCTCGACAGCTTCAGCTGCAGAAAAGCATGAGGAGCTGACACAGGCAGCACAGGGGACCCCCCAAAGCTGATACCCATGTACCCATTAAGGGACCTCCTTAATTTTAAGGACAAAACAGGGTTCCTTGCACCTTTTCCACTAGGAAGCTGGGAGATGCATGAGCCACCAGGGAGGTGGCAGGGGACAGAGCAGTGACATGGGGGGGGGTTAGGGGAGGCAGCCTAGAAAGGGGCACATAGGAAGGAGATGTTATTGGCTGGTTAGGGAGGGAGAAAGGGCAGAGTGGACTGAGGTTTGTCTCCTCCATTTCCACAGCAGTTGGCTTTGGGCTAGGGGTGAGTCACAACAAGAGAGTTTGATTAGAGAGAGCTTGATTTGTGGAGTGGATGCAATTAAAATCTTGGATCCTCAGGGTCGGTTTTAGCAGCTACATTAAACTGAATCAACTCCTGCCTCGCTGTGGGCCATGGAGGGGCTGTTTCTGCTCCTGCACTTTCTTTGAATTGCTCTTGCTGCAGCTCCTCAGGTCAAGGCAAAATCCAGCTGAGCTGCTGAGGATGAGCAGGAGCAGTGTCTGTCTCCCTGAACATCAAAATGGGAGCACAGGACAGGCCTGAGAAGAGGTGAGCTAATCCAGGGATGAAAAATCCTTCAAAGACTGTTAAACACAAATTAAACGCAAAAATGATGCCTCAGGAAGATCCTGAGTGCAAAGTCGTGTGTGGGCAGCATGTATGCAGGAGACATGAAGGAGCTCCTGTGTCATCCTTTTCCAGAGGCATCTGCTCTGGCTACTTTGCAAGAGAAGAAAGGGGGCTGGTTGGGCTCTGGATCTGACTCCAAGTGGTTCTTAGCTGAGATGAATAACTGCCTGTGGATATGGCTGGATCTCTGGAGAGCGCTGCAGTCACCCTGTGTGCTCTGACAAGTGAGAAACATCAGCTTTGCCCCAGGCAGCAGTTTTGGGTCTTTAGCAGGAAGAACTGGAAGCTCTGGTGTCAGGAGCAGCCACTGCTCCCCAAAGCTCACCTGGCACTGACTCACATGCCCCTCAGGCCGGACCTAGGACTGACCCTAAAAGAGAAGCACCCTAGAAGCTGAGGAGATGAAAGCCTCATGCCCATCCATCCTGATGTCATGAAAATTTTGCTGCTGAGATGCACTGGTGTCACCAAGTTCACAGGTATAAATCCCCATTAAATATTTCATTCTCATCAATTGCTTGCTCTAAGTGCCTTCTGAGGAATTCATGGGAACGTTTTCTATTTGACACAGAGATACTTTCAATTATGAAAGATGGCTAAAAATAAAAGGCAATTATACTGTTCAGACATCTCTGGAGGTGGAGACAGGAGAGGAAACCATCAAGGAGAGCCAGGGAAGAGATTTTTGTTAGAAGTAGAGAAAGGCTACTTACTTTTGCAGACAGAAAATGTCAGGAGGTCGCCTGACTTGAGAATCTGGAATCTGTCACTCACCTTCTCTATTAATAATTTGACCTCAACTATTTAGGGTCTGAGCCAGAGAACTGGAGTTAAGAATCATGTCAGTCTCTTTCTGTGGTTGCAAGGGGTTTGATCACTCTCTGAAAATTCTCAGCTGTAGACATTTGTTTTGACGTGTTTTCCATTCTTTTTTTCTTCTTTTTAAATGTAGGACCCCAGCCTGTGACACTGAGAAGGTCCTTTTTGGGTTTTCCCTTTAATGTGATGAGCTTGGGCAGATAACCTGGGGCTTCTCATAGGCTCATGGGATGTTCTGATGGTGATAAAACATTTACATTTTGTAGCAAAAATGACCTGAGAGTGGGGCTTGAATCATCAATCCATTATGGATAAGCCCCTTGAGATAAGAGATTTATTCCTCTGACACCCATAACAGGTTGCTTAGCTTTTCCTGCAGACCCCTGTCAGAGGGACACGGCTGAGGTGCAGTCACCATCTCTCCGTACATTTTAAAATTAAGTTCCTAACCGAATGCATATAAAACATACTGAGAGCTTTTGATCTGCACTGGCATTGAGTAAATTGGAGTGTCTTGCACTCCATACATGTCACCAGGGAAAAGGGGGCAGTTGGAAAAGACAACACTGAAGCTATACACGATTTGGTGTTTGTTGTCTCTTGTTTCTTCTCCGAAGCAAATCAAAGTCACTAGAAAAATATTCAAATTACCACAAAAGGGTACAGTTCTGTTCTGTAGATGGGAGCTGAGAAGTCTCCAGACCTCTCTTCTACTCCAGAGCACCTGTTTTTAGAGATGCCTTTAGCCAAGTGCTGTGTTCTCACTGATTTGGCCTGTGTTCTCTGAGCCACATGCTATAATTTTAAGTGATCAGGGGCTTAATTAGCTACACTCTTCCCTGTATTTTGAGCAGCCATTTTAAGTTAAAAATACCATGTTTGTTCAGTGTTTTGGGAGAGTGTTCCTGTGCTAATCCAAATGGAAAAGTTCTTTAGTAGAGTAAATTTTCTGCAAAATCACCACTGAAGAGTGAAATGGTCTGGTCAGTGCCCACTGGCAGATGTGCTGAGCCCTGGGAGTTCAGGGTGTCCTTGCACATGCTTAGGCCCTAGAGCTGGTGTGAAATGTAGATAAGCAGTGCTTTCTTTCTAAATAGCTGCACTCAATCATCTTTTAGGGGTAGAAAGCTGTTCTCTGTTAACCAGCAGGGTTGATCTGCCTGCTGCCACACTTACAGTGGATCACAGGAGAAGACTGCAGAGGGATTTTGAGGTAGGCATCTTCACATTGCACACCAACATCTTTTCACCAGGACTCTCCCCTGCCCAAGAAGTTTGCTTGTGGGGCTCCATTCCCCCATGAGCAGCCCAGGGCAGTGCAGCTGCCCTGGGAGGCAAGAGATAACAGGAATCATAATGAAGCAGGATGCCAAGGGAGAGATGTTCTGCTGAAGCTGGGCTCAGGATAGACACTGACTTTCAGAGGAGAGGGAAGAGTTCAGACCTCCTGTGAAGATGATTATTTCCCAGTACTCTTTCTGGTTCCCTCCCTCCCCAAATTTTCCCTCTTTCTGCCAGATCTAAGGAATAACTTTTCAAATGAAAATGCTTCATACACAGTCTTGCCTGGAAAAGTCAAAAAATGACAGGCACGAAGTACAATGACAAAGTAATCATGGAGAAAACCTCTGCCACAGGCAGTGACCCAGCATGGCACACAATCTCTTGGGGAGTTCTGCACATTCCCATCCTCCTTTTGCTTTCCTCTCTCTCTTTCCATTCATCTTGTCTCCAATGAGACGAGGCAACTCTAACACCACCAAAGGCACTTTCACTATGTCTCAGAGCTCCCAAGCACCTACAAAGAACCAGAGATGTCTCTGGATGCACTTTGGGATGGAGAGCTGGGTGGAGTAGGCCCTCAGGAGTCCTGCCAGCATCAGGACACACATGGCAAGGGAATGGTGAAAAAATTGTCCGATGCAAGCAAGGCCTTATATATATTCGCAGGAGAAGGTTTGCTGAGCCTACTGGGGAGGCAGCCCAGTGGGGATGTAGCTCTTGCAGAGCTGTACTTGTACCCTGGGACAGACAGAGGAGCTCACCTCCAGCAAAGGACCCACCACACTGAGAACAAGGGCTGATGCTGGTGAGCAAAGGCTGCAGTTAAAGAGAGGGAAAAAAGGTCTTTGTGTCATGAGCAGTCCCCAAAGAGTGTTCCTTAGGAGAATGCAGCCAGCAAGATGAAATTGCCATTCATGCTTTTTAGAGATGTTCAATGTATTAGGAATTCAATTAAGAAAATGTTCCACTGCAGGAAGCTCAAAAATTAAGATTATCATTATTGTAGAGGAAGGAAACATTTTTAATGCATTAATTTCTTTAAAATGACATCCCTACAGAGAATGTACTTTTCCTTGCAGCACCCAGGCCAGTAAAGCAGAGCAGTTTTCTTTAGCAATGGGGAGCAGCAGCAAGAAGGTTACAGAGAAGCAGATGATATAAAGAAAGTTTTCTGTGGGATGCAGAGCACTGGACGATGCCAGGCTGGGTAATGGGCCCCGAGCTGTTTTCTGGAGGAGATGGCAGCACTGGATCCTTGATTTGACCTGTAACTTGCTCTACATCTTTCCACTTCAGGAGCCTGACCTAGATGGAGGCAACATAAGTGGACATCATTGTCTCAAAAAGAGCTGTGAACACAAAGAAAAAGGTGTTTCTGTGAACTTTCCTCATATCCCCAGACCAGAGATTTACTGCCTACATGACTTTTTATGTTATATTTGCATAGTGCCAATAGCCCTGATCCCAGGAACAGGTGGGTGGGTCCCTGCTGCTGCCTTCATACCTAGGAAATAAAGCAACGATTCAGTTCAAAGCAAAAGGTGTTTCCAAGCACCTCCTCAAAATAAGTCTGGATGGGGGAGGTGGGTTGGGTTTTTTATTTGCAGGACAAGATATCACATGGAAATCCAAGAATAGAATAAGTTGCAGGGGAGGGAGAGGAGGAGGAGGAGGAAATCACTGCTTTTGCATTTCTTGTTCCCTTTCCAAACCTTGTGCATGCCACAGTTTTAATTAATAACTCTGTCATCCATTCTAGGGTTCAAACAAAGGAGTATAAGGAGGATGTATTCCAGGCATGCAGGTACCTGGGGAAAACAAAGTGATGGCTTTATGTTTTGAGGCCTCATTATGAGGCTCCAGCTTTTATTCAAAACTTGTTCTCTGCCAGGAATTATGTGAACCATTACCTCAGGAGGTCACCTTGAAGCTGGGCTCAAATAGTATTCAAAATGAAAAAGTCAAATACATTGTTTGGAGGCTAAGTAAAATAAACAGACACACAATCACAACTACTGGTAATAACATTTCTCTGCAAGGCTCCTTTGTCCCTTATGTCTCCCACCTGACACATGCCCATGGGCAACCACTGCCACCCTCTTGTCACCAGGCTTGGCAGAGTCCTGCTCCCAGAGCAGCCCCAGGAGGAAGAGATGAGTGTCAGTGTCCACTTTGGAAACTTGCAGGGTGTCAGTGATGCTCTGTGCACAGCAGCAGCACTCAGGCCCCTGTGCAGGCACTGTGTCCTTTCCTAGTGATGGCTGCCTGCTGGAATTCCCCCTTGACTTTGTTTTGGAGTAAGGAGCACCTCAGCTGTGTCCTGCATGTCTGCTCAATCATTTCCCCATGTGATTTGGGTTCGCTGCAGAGCCCTGGGCCTGTTGACCTTTCTCTCTGCCACACTGTGCTGCACATCTCAGCACATTTCCCACCTCCATCAGGTCAGAACATTGTACTTTTTACAGGCTGGGAAAGCACAACCTCCCAAGACCATAGAAATAAGAGACAATATCTGCAGGCCTCGCTGACCTCTTTAATTTTTGAGCAACTCTTTCCCCTTTGGGCAAGTCAAAGAGTAACTAAAACTATCTGCAAATAACTTCTGTGGAGGTAGTGAGTGCCTCGTAGGAAGTTGCTGATGTGACACATTCAGGCTGTCACTGATCATCACTTTCCTGCACAGACAGTTTGATGATACTGCTTTTCTTAATTGCACCAAAAATTTAAGTCAGGAGATCAACAGTGCCATGAAGAATTCATGGGGAAAATAGACAATATCCACCCACCTAGGAAGGTTGTTTCAGAGACAGATCCTGCAACCAGAGCTCAGATGGTTGGTAAATGAAATGATGGAACAAAAAAATTCTCTGAAGCTGCTGTTTCCATTTCCATGGGGTTTTAACAGCAGGAAAGATTTGATAACTCTGCATATCCAGAGGCTGTGGATGCTGTGGATTTCCTTCTGGCCATTCACTGAGTGCCAGCTCAGCCTCCCCAGTACCTGGTGAGGACCCAGCTTGTGATGGGAGGGACATCCCCATTTGTACCCCACCAGCTCCTTCTTCTCTACTCTCTTAAAAATCCACATGTAAAATTGTTTTTATTGACCTTACTAAAAGGAGCTTTTTGAAAGTACTCAATGAAAGAGGAGATATCAGCATATCCAAAACACCAGCAGCAGAGAATGGTGTCTGACCATGAGACTCAGCCTTTCCCCAGACACTCTCCCAGCCAAACCTGCCTTCCAGCATGTGCAGGTAAAGGCCTCTTTGGTTCAGCAAATTCAGGACTTCTCCTCAGCATCTAGACCAGACACAAACTCATGTCCCAGTCTCCACTATCTCCTTTCCAGAAGCTTTGGAGAGGCTTGGATGAAGGCACCAGCACAGTTCATGCCCGGGTGAGTTCCTCATCCCAGCCTCCAATGTGCTTTTGGAGTGGGCAGTTTAAAAGGATCAGAAGAATGAGTCAGGGGAAGGATTTCATGACACACCAGCACATTTGGTGTCTGAGGAGAAGCATGCTGGTGTAGGAGAGCAGGCCAGCCATAAGGAGCTGCTAACAAACAAATCTCCAAATGGATCCAAACGTTATAACCAGGGCCGCAATCCTCCAAAATCAGGGTATGAGGAGGTGCCAAGGACTTCATGGGAAGGACTTGGAGAAACCCAAGCTAAAAGCCAGAGGTATCGAAAAAAACATGCACCAGAACCAACCCCCAGGACAGGCAGGGATGGGTCCAGAAGGGTCTCTGGTAGCACAGTGCAGAGAAAGAGCACCATGGGCAGGACATGGCACATCAGACTGCCCCAGAATGCTGCAGAGTGGGTCACAGCATCTCCCTGAGAACAGATGAAATGAGCTTGAAACCAGGTGCAGCTGCTGCCGAATAGAGCTCTGGAGACTCCCTGGGGGTGTGTGAGAGCATGAACACTTCCAAACCGAAACCAAAAAGACCCCAGAAAATACGGAAGGCAAAACTTGGCTAAGGGAGAAGAGGGTGCCTGGGAAGGTCTGTTCTCTGAGTCACTGTACAGTGCTTCAGTTGCCTTCCCCTCAAAATCACAGTCCTCATTGCAGTCATGTGGATAAAGCCAGCCCAGAAGGACCCAGAATTTAAAATCCTGATGAAAGCCCCCGTTTGCTTCCAAGAAGCAGAAAAACCAGAAAAAGCACAGTGCAGTCGAATGCAAAAACATTTGCTCTTTCAACACCTACGAGCACATTTTTCTTTTTATGATCATTTTGGAAAACAGTGTCTTCTACAAAGAACAAAAATAATCCTCCCGTCAGGCACCCCGAGGCATGGCAGTGGTCCCAGAAGCAAATCAGCAGCTCCAGATCTGCGTGACGTTGGGAAGCTTAATGAGGGTGACATGTTCCGCCACGCACGGAACACACCTTGGGATGGCGCGGTGAGGCAGCAGCCCCGCTCAGAACCCGGAGCTGCAGCTCAGCTCTGCCTGATCCCACTTGCTTCAGCCGTCACAACTCTGCCAGCCCACCACCCCACACCCACTGTGCTGGGGAGAGCCTGAGAAACCCTCCTGAAATGCTGTGTTTCCTTTTTCTGGCACTGCCAGATGAGTCTCCAGCACACCCCGATCTCTGCCTTGAGGCTGTTGTTCTGAGCAGCCTCCAGTATTTCCTCCAGTGCCTGCAAACTGGTGGAAACTGAGGGTGTATTTTGGGGTGCCCTTGAAGGGTTTCAAAGTCTAGAGATCATGTAAACATGAAATAAGTGTGGCTCATTTGGGAGTAAGGAGGGCATTGCTGCCAAGGCAGCCAGGCAGAAGTGTGGCTTCTCATATGAATTGGGATCCCATTTGCATTCGATTAAAGCAAGAAAAAATTGCCAGCAAAGTGGGATTAAGAATATTTATGGATCCTATTGGCTTGATGTATGTGTCTCCCAAGTGATGGAAACTGAGTACAAAATTGAGAAACTTCAGCAATCTGTGGGGGAAAGGAGACAGACAGCAATGACTTTTTAATGCTTTATACATTTTTTTCTGTGAATTTGGTGCTCACAGAGAGCAATTATAATAAAAGGTTTGAAAAAGAAGGTGAATATAGCAATGTTTTGTCTTTCTAAAAAGACCAATCCATCTTAAGATCTCAAAGCACTTTTCAAACTCAAGGAGATATTTAAGTGAATTAGGGCAAGAGCCATATGTAAACCTCTGTCGACACCAAACCCTTCACAGATGTAATGACACCCGTGACTTATACTTGTCCTTCAGGGGCTCTGGACATTGAGAACATTCTGCTTCTCTTCTCCATGCAAAAACCTCTATGCACAGAGCTTGAATTTCTAACCCCCAGTGCTGCTGTCTCCAGCAGAGAGCACACCATGGCACAGAGCTGCAAGGAGTGAGCATGGAAAAGGATTTGAGCACAAGCTTTAGGGCGCAGGGGCCTAAATGATTTTTACACTAAATGTCCACAGAAAAAACCTAAACCACTGAAGAACAGGTATATAAAATGACTTAATGGGTGCAGAGGAAATAATAGAGAGATAGACTGAGATGCAAAAGGAAACCTAATAGAAAACTGGACAGGCAGAGATGCAACCTGGGGGTTCTAGATCCAACTAATTACCTACTGGATTAATTTGTATTGCTTCCTTTCTTTGAGAGTGGTTTACTGTGGTTCAACACCAACCTTTGTTTAATCAACTTTAAATAAGCCAAGATGCACCTGATTTAAAATTTGCTGGATGTCTGTACACCATTCTTATAAATGTAACCTCTCCTCCTTTCCTACTGATGGAGCTATGTGTGTTAGCAGCCCTGTAAAAACTGAGTGAATGTTCCAGCATGAAGCACTTTAAAAGGAGACTTGCACACCTTCCTATTTCCAGGAGTGCTCAAAACTGTATCAGATTTGGCTGTAAAAGCCTCAGTGCTGCTGCTTGGGGTCCTGCATATGAGGGCACATGAGCACTGCTAATTGACTTAGGTAAGCTCCCTCCACAAGCCTCAAAGTGCCCGATGGAATCACACACCCTTTTCTTTCACAGCCTGTTTTCCAACAACGCTTTTGGTGTAGCTTCCACTGTCCTTAAATGGGATTCCAGGGACCAGCATTCCCCCATCACACACCTCAAGGATCATTAATAGCACCTTTCCCTGCGTTTTTGCAACTCAGATGTAGCTCCACCAAACTGTTGTTCCTCCAGACTTTTATCTCCCCACCATACTCCTCTGTAAGGTAAAGCTCGTTCTCAAGGGACAGGTGGCCCTTACAACCCACAGCCATAACATCCTTTTCTGCATATTTGATCCAAACCCACACTTCTAGGCAGGACATCTGCTCTTTCCCGGTTTTGTTTTGTTTTCATGTTGCACAGAGAGTTCCCTGGGCTGCTCCAGCCTTGGGTACAGTGGCAGCTCTTTGCAAACATCTCCAGCACAAGCAGGGGCTGCAGCTGGAGCTGTATCTGCTTGGCCTGAGACCAGATCACAGGAAACAGCAGCCTGCCCTGCAGAGATCATTTCCACCTTTGTTAGCTTTTGGCTCCAGCATCTATTTTGATAGATGCTGAGGTCTGAAGTTGTTAGTAAGGAAATGGAAAAGGGGAATGGCCATGCTTTTAACTCTTGCTTGGCAGCAGCATTAGCCCACAGTGTAGTATGCACTGATGTTAATACATTTAACTAAGACAAAAAAAAAAAAAAAGAAAAAAAAAAGAAAAGAGAAAAAAAGGAAAAAAAAAGAAAAGAGAAAAAAAGGAAAAAAAAGAAAAGAGAAAAAAAGGAAAAAAAAAGAAAAGAGAAAAAAAGGAAAAAAAAAGAAAAAAAAAGAAAAAAAAGAAAAAAGAGAAAAAGAAAAAAGAAAAAAAAGAGAAAAAATAAAGAAAAAAGAAAAAAGAAAAAGAAAAAAAGAAAAGAAAGAGCAGGATCTACTTGCTTAGAAAAAGCCATCACTGAGCCATGTTCCAGGGCTGATCCATGAACATGGAGGGAGGAGTCTCACCAAGGCTGCTTGTCCACCGTTCAACTCATTTTTGTGGATAGGGATAGTCCTGTACCAGCACCCCATCCCAGGAACCTTGGCTGATGTGTAAGAGCTGAATTTCCAGCCTGGAAACACCTCAGTAAGGGCAGCATGAGCTCCTCTGCTTGCTCTAACCCCAACCAAAGGAAAGTACAGCCCGAAGCACCAGCAAAGACAGCAGGGAGAGAATGGCCACAGCCCCGCACCCATCAGCTCTGCCAGCTCCCTTCACACCACCCTGGCCCTGCAAAAACACCTTCAGAGCTCAGTTTCCACTGTCAGACAAAGACACACACATCCTGAATTCCCCTCACATCTGCCAGGGAAGTGCAAGGACGTTTTACAGTCCACAAAACACAATCCTAAGGCACAAAGCTATGACAAGAGGAGCCCAAGGGTTAAAGTTGGGCTTTACTTTTCTGCTGGCATTCCATCAAAAGGCATTCCACCCCCAGCATTTCAAATTACTACAGATAAAGCAGTAACAAAGATGCAAAACTGGTTTAGAAAGTACCTGATAATTTCCTTTTAAACTTCCATTTCAGAGCAAAAACCTTCTTGCTTTGAAACAAATGGCTCTGGACAGGCGGAGGTGGGGACATACAATGTGTCCTTCTCCTAAATTCATGTTTGAACTGAAAAAAAGGAAACAAACTTCTGAGGATTTGCAGCCTCAGTAGCTGGTCATATTCCTCCCTCAAGGATCTTTATCTGCTTCTCCTTCATCACAGCTCTATTGCACAAAAAAACAAAAGGAAAAACAAACTTCCTGATTCAGATAATCATATGGGTGGATTGACACAATTTATTTTGCTATAAAATTAATCCAGAAAACACTACAACAAGGGAATGAAACCTAGGACCGCAAAGTTAAAGAGGAAAACCAGGAAAACATGACTCCCTGGTAAGGTACATACAGTAAATTTCATCTAAATTAACTAGAGGTGGACAGCAAAGGCAGATTAGTTACCACACACTAAATTTCTTTGTTGGAGCCTTCTCCAGAATGAATACATGGGCTGGAGAGATTGGTGCACAGGATGGATGTGAGGGCTTTCAGCATCAGGACTGAGTCACTGAGCTGCCCTTATTTCCTCTGCAATCCGTGGGAACTCGGAACCCTTGGTGCTTCAGCTTAAAAGTGCCACAATGTAAAGAAAATGTGTAGAAAACCTCAGAGAGGTTCTTCATCTCTGTGCCTCACTAGCTGCTGAGCACAAACACTGAAAAAATAATGGGAAATGATGGCTTGGCAATAGCAAAGGCAGGAAACCACCTGTTTAGTATCCAGCTTCTGCCTAACAAGGCAAAAGTTTAGTACCCAGCCTCTGCCTAACAAAGGCTAACAACGATGAGAGAGCTACTGCCTCCTGGAGCAGCTGACCCCATAAAAGTAATGGCCCTGGCAGAAAAGTTGTGGCAGTGTCTTGACCTGATGCCTTAAATGGCTACCTCAAACCAGAGACTAGACAGAAATAAGGGAATAAAGGAGGGATTTATTTGAAAGGCCTTCAAAGGTTACACCCTGGGGGTCCAGAGGCTCCTGCCTCAGTGGATCTCAAAATGGACGACAGGTCACGAGTTCTTCACCCTTTTATAGGTTTGGTGCATTTGCATATCAGCATAAATTAGCCAATTAAAACTTCAAATAATGATGTAATTTCCCCAAGATTTCAACCCTCCCCAAGATGAAGGTTTACACTTTTGGGCCCAGGATGGTCTGGGTGTCCTTGGAGAGCTGGAGAGGCTTTGTTATGTCTGTCTTAGCACAGGAGCACAGCGGCTCACGAGCTACAGGGACTTCATAGTTACACTGGGCAGTGCAGGATTTGAAAAATATAAAAGTTAAAACCTAAGGCATCAGACCCCTCTCCCCTGGCCACACTCCACACATATCAAGCACAAGGAGGACCCTCTTGCTGCTTGTGGCCTTTGTGGAGATCCAGCAGTGAGGATGAACACAGGCCATTGGTGCAGGAAATGGAGAAGAGCATCCCCCAGGAACCTCTGCATCGCTGTGTCACCCCCTCAGCTTTGCCCTTTCCATCTGCCTCCTAAGCTGCACCAACACGTTCACAAGATGAGAGGCTGGCTGAGCCAAGGCTGGCTGCTCTTGGGGTGTCAAGAGACCACCAGTAGTGTGGGCAAAAAAGCCTCTTGTGGGCTTTGTGGTGAGCAGAACCCCAGAGAGGAGTCATCTGCTCGAAACAGCACGTGTCACGTCACCTGTCAGCTGGCGTGGGGCACGGCAGCTCCACGGCAGCTCTGCTCAAATAATAGCAATGAAACAATGCAAACAAGAACAGGGCTTAGTCACTTGTTTGAGCCTCATCCCCTTTTGTTTTTACAGATGTGCAGTTCACGGAAATGAGATGATTAGCTCATCAAAGCATCTGTCATCTGAGAGACAAACCAGCTTTTCACAAATGCATCCAAGTGACAAGACCTGTCGGATATGGGCTGCAGGGAATCTCTCTGAGTCTTATTTTTGGATCTGTTATAATCAGCCTTACCAGCTTATTAGTTATCTCCAACACATCAATGGGGAAGGAAAAGATAAATACATAAAAACTTGTCATGGCAATATGAAAACTGTGGGGGTTTTTCCCTGAAGGAAAAAACTTGCACTTTTACAGCTCTTTCTTTTAACATAAGCTATACAGCTTGGCCTTCACTCCTGGAAGATTTAAATGACTTGCCAAATTATTTAAATGGAATAAGTTTTATTTTTATCTTCTTAAAATTGGGACACCTTAAAATGAATGCATCTGGTAGTCACAGGCTTTGCCAATCAAGAGCAAAACAACTGGTGTGTTTGACATTGGACAAGTGCTTTGCTGCTTTTGGTGAGAAAGAGTGGTCAGATATTCAAAAGCTCCAGACTGGGGCTCAGGGGATTTGACCTGAGCATCAATCTCCCCCTTGGGCTTCCTGTGTCTGATGGCACCTCAGGACATCCCTGCTGTCTTATGCACAATGCTTGTGAGCACGGGGAGGGATTTGGATTCATCTAGAGGGCTGATAGGGCTATATAGAATCCTAGAATGGCTTGGGTTGGGATATTATCTAGTTCCAGCAAATACAAAGGGACATTTAGTGGCCTTCAGGATGTAACAATGGAGCACAAAGGGATTTTATTTTTTTTTAAATAATGAAAGACAAAATCGCTGGGACTGAAAGGGAGATTACTCATTTGTTCTTAGACCTTTGCTGTTAATCATACCACACCTACTATGGGAGCAGTGGCAAGCCGTTGGCTTCGCCTCCTGCTTGGCCTGGTGCCACACAACCCAGCCTGTGCCATCCCTTCCCCTGTGCCTGGCCCGGCGAGGAGCGAGCTCAGAATCCCAGCAGCACGAGTCTGCACAGCTCCGGGCACAGCCGAAACCTCACGTGTGCTCGGCAGGCAGGGAGGAACAGAGCCCAGCCAAAGAGAGATGTAAGAAGTGGAAACAAACGGAAATGACACAGCCTGGGCATGAAGAGACATGTACAGTCGGTGTGGGGGGAAAAAATGGGTTATAATGTAAAACCAAGCATTATCTGTCAGTTCTCACTAGCTCATGACAGCATGACAGCTCCTTGCATGCACAGAGACACCGTTTGGCCTCAAACAGCCCCAAGCACAAGACAGCGGAATGGGGAGAGGGCTGGGGACTTCAAAGGACTAATCCTTAGCCTTGCTGCCTAGCCTGCTAATGACACCACAGTATAACATTTTTTGGGAAGTGCAGGCTGGCCTTCCCTTCACCCACTCACCCATTCAGAGGGGACATGGCCACTTCAGGCCACCACAGCTACATTTTGGCTCATCCTTCGACCAGATGCAACATTAGCTGCCTCCTGGTGATGGCCATGGCCCTCTAAAATGCCCATGGTGTGTCCCCTGCTCAGCTCCTTGTTAACTGCCACAAACCCAGCCCCTCTGCTCCCCAGAATGACCCCCATGGTACAGGCTGAGGCTCAGCACTCCTCTCCCAACACTGTGCTCTATCTTCTGGAGCAGAAAATGCCTGTGTTGGGCACTGCTCACCAGTGTCTAACACAGCTTTTCAACCTCTGCTTTCTGCACTGTGCACCTTTCATCAGTTTCCTGGTGAGCACTGAAGCCTCTTTTGTGTGACAGCGATGACAGGAAGAGACTTTGGTATAGGCAGCTGTAGGGCCCACCAGGCCAAAATGGCTTTCCTCCTTCCATGCCTATTCTCATTCTTTTCTCCTGTTTTCTATTAATTCTATTCATTCCTCCTGTTTTCTATTCATTCTTTTTCATTCATTCTATTCATTCATTGTATTCTATTCCTTTCCTAAGCCTAAGAGCATGTCCGAATGTCTGTTTGCCCCTCAGCAGATCAGGATCTGCAGTTTGGTGGCAAGGAGAAAGTCTCCCTTGTTTGGTGGCTCTTCCCAGAGAGCCACCTTGTTCCTGGGACCTCCTGAGTCAGAGATTTTCCGTCAGGACCTGCCTGGGGGGTGACTCAGCCCAAGCTCACAGAATGGAACAGACGTCAGAGCTGTGTGGAGGCCTTGGCAGGTCCCTCCTGATGCCTTCAGCAGGCAGGACATGCAGCAGGGCACTGCAGGTAGAAGGGAAATACTGCATGGTCACATTGAGTGACAGAAACCACTTGTATGGATCCCCTCAACCTCTGCCAGCTACAACCAGTGCCAGCCCTGGGTCCAAATGGACAACTGAGCCTTCCCTGCGGGTTGGAGGTGCTTAGAGCTTGTCCAAAGCAGCACAGCTTGTCCGTTCAAAACCAAAGGAAGGAAGAGGATGATCTTCATCAGCTCCTAACCAGTTCAACCCTCCCATGGGCTGAGCCATTTGTAAGAACCGATTACTTGCCTCTTTCCCTTGAAGGCCCAGCTTGGCTGCTCCCTCATGCTTCAACATCTCCTCCCAAGGATATCCTCAGCTTGTTCCATACACAACGTTAACAAATGTCCTCTCCAGGTGGGGACAGTGCCCTGAGGTAACAGCTCAACAGGTACACAAGACAACTGTAGTGGTAAGCAGAAGAAGAGGCAGAAGAAGAGGCCCACTGGTGGGCAGAAGAAGAGGCCCACTGGTGGTGGTGATGTCCTAAAGATTGTGTGCTAATCATGATGAATTAATTGGCAGACAGGAGAAATCCCGTTTTCCTCTTTTTAAACACCAATAAGTGATACTAGGAGTTACTTAATAAAGTAACTGAAAGGACTGAAAAATCTACAGTGTTCTACAACTTACTGGACTCCAAGGAGAAGGAAGTCAATAAGAGGCTTTACATTTTCAGCATTTTCTTTCTAATTTTCCTTTTTGTTCTATCAATAAAAAAAGAGTGGAAATACGATGGCAATTGTTGAACATCATGATCCTTTTGTAGAAAACACTACACTGGGCCTGCAGTGACACAAAACCGGAGAATCAGATTATATAATTTTTCATAAAGTTGAGAGAGCTGGTCTCCAAGGGCAAATACCAAGTGACTTAGCAGCTATCCTGCCATAATAGCTTTCAGCTTTCCAATGGAATTTTTCCTGGGCTTCCTCCAAAAACTAATAAGACTAAAGCTTCCTGGAACGAGCTCACTCTGTAGAACTTCCCTCACTCACCACTGGACAGCAGATGTGTGTCTGCAGGGCTAAATGCACGGGGGGATTTATTCCTTAGCTTAGGTGGTCTGGCCAGAAGTTTCTCCTGGCATTTCCCTTCCTGGACCTGCCTGCAGTCCTAAGGCAGCAGTGGTACCCCCCAGGCACATCTGACCATTCCACTGACCATCAGTGCACCCCTCTGTGTCACACAGCTCACCCGGCTGTGAGGCTGGAGTGGAAGTGCAGCCAGCAGTACCAGAGGTAACAGCTTGGATTCCAGAAATTCTCAGTAAATATGGCACTGCCTGCTACCAGAGCTGGTGGGATCTGGCCACCTCGTTCCCATAAGTCTGGGCAGGAATTGCAGGCCAGGTACTCCCATCCTAACACAGCCAATCCTGTAGGTAACTGCTCAACTCATCACTGTGACCTGGGGATTAGAAACCAACCATCCACACACAGAATTTGTGCCTGTTGCCTAGAAGACAAGCTGTACGTCAGGGGGTCAAATCGCAAAAGGAAATGCCTTTTGCTTTTCATGTTTCACTCTCAGTGGCTGCTCAAAGAGTTATTGTATCATTAATATCTGCATGGAGCTTATTCTGAGTGGTTTCCTGGAAAATTATGACTTGTCAGCAATTAGCATAAAATGAGTAGGAGCCGAAGGCAGAACAGCCCATTATAAAGGACTTTTTAGACAGAGCTCTGACGCTGGTGCTCAAAAGAATATTTAAAGAATGATTCCTAAACAGCTACAGGTCAAGCAGATATTTTATATATTGGATGCAGGAAAGACTGATGGTCTGATTTACTATTGGAGTCCAAAGAGTTCCTTGCTTTTGAAAACACAGCTTTTCTCCTTGTCTTGTAATTTCTATTTGGAAAAACAAATTCCCCTGCAATGCACACAGGGCTTTTCATTTGACTTCTCCAGAAGGTTCTAGGGAGAGACCATTGAACACAGCTCAGTGTCTGAATACTTCAGGCCCCTCCTGTGTACCTCCTTCTTTAGAAGCCAACTGAAATAAGAGGGATAATTTTACTTTACACTTCAGGGGTCTGCATAAGCCTTCAGAAAAGGTGGTATTTCTTGAAGGCGTGAATGTGGATATAATCCTTCAGTCACATTCTCCCTGCCCTGTTTTGAACAGCTGGGGGGTTTGTTTATTTGTTACATTGGTCAAATCAAGAGAAGACCTCAGAGGTCTCTGGCAGGTCCCTTTGGGCCATTGGGTGGTTCTCCTCCATGGCTAACAGTGAAGCTGGGATCCCATCCTCTCCCTTGGCAGGGCTTTACATGCCCTTTGATCAGGGAAGGAGGTGGTTTAGCAGCATGAGGACTTGCTCTCTTCCATGAGAAAACACCGGATAATTAATCCTGCTACCATTATACTGGAAGGATGTGAAAACAGACACAACAGCCCAGGGACAGCCAAGAGACAATAGGTGTCCTTCACCCCATTTGCCATTGCTGAAATCTACTGGCTAAACCTGCTCCTGTTCCACTTCAAAATCCTGCCAAATCTCCAGTGCCAAGAAATCACTGCCTACTTCTTCTGGGATTATGATGCATTCCTTCCTCAGAGTTACAAACCCATTTCCTTCTCAGTGGCAGAGGATTAAATTTCTTTCAGAATCAGCGGAAACACTCTGTGCTCTTACATATAACGTATTAGTATTAGAGCAAATTCATCTCTGATCTCATTCATCATTTGCTTCAGTCCTCTTGGCAGAAAATACATCAGTCTTTTAACAGCACAGACTTCTTACTGTCTCAGAGAAAAAGCTTTGGCATCTGGTTCAGCCACTGAACTCCAGCATGACCTGAGTCTTGAATGGACAATAGCACAGGTCCTGTAAGTTACTCAGTTCCTCTTAGTGACCTTCACCAGAAACCTGAGGCTTCCTCACTGAAGGTGCATCTGCATCAACCTGCTTACACCAGGGCTCCACATGCTCTCCTGAACAACTTTCCTTCCCACATTTCTCATTGTCTGTGAAGTGGTGCAGAAGTGGATTAAATAAGCTATCATCTCGGTTAGTGATAATGAGAAAATTGAAACAAGCTGTTCCATAAATGTGATCATTATCTAGTAAATTAAATGAGATATTCAAAGTGTCCACCCAGCAGTGGCCAAGGAACTTCTCTTACTCTGCATTTCTTTTATCTGGGAGAAAGAGGAAATTATCACGACCTCCTGCAAACCAGAGATCTCAATGGACACCCTGTCATTAAAATAATGTGGCTTTCCACACTTGCACTGGACACTGCACAGTAAGTGCTGGAAGATCAAAGACCAAGACATTCAACTCTGGCTGTTGCTGGTGCTAATGGCCCAGGATTCATTAACAGGAATCAGATTCCCGTGTTTTTTCTCCTGGAGAGTGGGGCTGGGGACACCATAGGACACCAGGGAGAGAACTGCTGTCATGCACATGCTGCCTAGAAATCCACTGCAGGTAGCTTAGGCCTGCAGGAATAACTGGGGTTTGGGAATCTACTGAAGATGCTGGGGAAGAGAAACGAAACAAATTCAAAGGGCAAATTAGAAAAAGAGTTTTTTGAGAAATGGATGAAGGAAAGAAGCATCAGTGCTTCATACGTGGTTGTTTACTGGGATGTCACTGGAAGATGGTGGGCAGGAGGCAGAAATCAGCCTATCCACTGCTGTCTTCTGCCTAAATGCCTGAAAGTCTGAACCTCAGGATATGCAATTAAAAAAAAAAAAAAAAGCAGAAATTGGGAGTATGCATTTAATCTCTTTTTTTCGCATGCAAAACCTTGACAAAATGCAAAATAGTTTCCTATTTTCATCACGTTTTCCTCTGTGGCTCTGCTGATCCCACCTATGCCAGGCCAACCTGCTCCCTGCACCCCAGGTACATGCACACCCTGAAGTGGGGTTGCTCAAATGTTAGAGATGTGTGAGGGATCCAGCCCCAGAGGGGAGGAATGATCTCACAATGGCATCCATGAACCACAGAATCACAAAGTTTGGAAAAGGCCTCTGTCATCTTCAAGGTCCAACCCTTAACCCAACACTGTCAACCCCCCTAAATGATATTGCAAAGGGCCATGTCTGCTCCTTTTCTGATCACCTCCATGGATGGTGCCTCCACCACTGCCCTGGGTGGCCCCTTCCAATGGGGAATCACCCTTTTAGTGATGTCCAACCTGAACCTCCCCTGGCACAACTTGAGGCCATTTCCCCTTGTCTTGTGAATGCAGAAGATGTGTCCAGAGAGCTCGTACCCAGCAGTGCTTCATCCTGCAATCACTTGTCAGGTGCTCCCACTGAGGCACAGCAGCTCTGGGTATTTTGTAGCTTATCCACGAGCCTCAACAAACCACAAACAAGTGACCAAACCACAAAATGCAGAACAGGCCCATGTTATCCCCAAGAAGCCAAAATTGCCTGCAAAGAAGCAGGTGCTGCTGGAGAGGCTGTGCTGGGCACTCTGCATGAGAGGGCTTTGCTCCAGCAAACCTTCTGCTCCCCCTTCCAAGGAGATTCTCCTGGGGTTGGAGCAAAGACACAGGCAAGGAGCACAATGCTAATCCAGAGTCTGAATCCATCTGAGCCAGAGGAAACCTCTGTGGCAGCACTGGAGAGCAGAAGCTGCAAGCTCCAGCTGGCCATGGGAGGGCAAACTGCTCCAAGCATTGCTGTACAGTTCAACACCAGCACTGCTAACTTTGCTTGCAGTCAGCCTCCCTTCCTGAAAGGCAATCCAGGCCTGCCTTCCAAGGAGTTTTAATTTAATTGCTTGGAAATTTTGGAAGGGCTCTTATTACAACCAGACAGAAGCTTTGGAAAAGGCAATGAGCGAAGCAGGACACTCTGGGAATATCCTGCAGCTCCCGGGCCAGCAGAGGAATTCCTCTTTTCCCCAATGGCACTAACATTAAGGCAGGCCTTCAGCATAACCCAGTCTAAGCAGGCTGCTAGGAAACTGCTGGAGACAGTTAAAAATAGGGATTGTGCTGATCCAGTGTTAACTCTTAATGGAGAAGGCAGTGATTCCTTGCTGGGGGCACATCGCTGCCACTGCTTTTATTGAGCAGTCTCTCCCCTATGCTGCCTTTGATTGTCCCAGCTCTCTCTTGTATTTTCCTTTTTAGACTGTTTTCCTCCTAACACAGCAGTAATCAACTCAGAGGAGCTGTTTTTGTGGCTGGCCTGTTTTCAGCACATTTTCTGCCCTGCAGTCCTGATGGCAATAAACATTAATCAGGAAGGAGTGGGTACTGCAGCCCATCACCATGGAGAGGGGCAGGGTGTCAGCACAGGACCTGGAGATCACTCTGCCCAGAAGCATCCTCGTGTGTCTGCACACACATCTCCACTCCTTATTAGGCTTATTTCATAGCCTTTTACACAGAAAAGCAACAAGCTGGTGTCCTTGCAAATATCTTTACCTCTTTTTATTTATTTTTGAATTTCAACAGAGTTTTGTTTGCATGGGCCAATTCCCAAATGCTTTATTTCCTTTTAGCACTCGGTATGGCCCACGATATGCAGCACTATCCTAGCTGGAAAGTGGCGAGGGTCATTAACATCAAAAAAAGCCAAACTTAAGAGCAGAGTGCCAGGTCAGCCAGCGAGCCACTCACTACCCATCTGCAGACAGTGCCCCTGGCAAGCACTTCCCATGGCTGCATAATGCTAGGGTGGAGAAAAGCCTCTCTCTCATCCTGAAAATTGAGAAATGTCCCCAATACATATCCATCTGCTAGGGAGAAGACAGGTCATGATCAATGAACAGTGAAATATTTGGAGTTTAGTTAAAAAATTAGGAAGCAAGTAGACTTGTATCTACTCTGTCAGGCCAGCTGTCACTGGCACCTGAAAACCCTTGGAGGAAACAAAGGGACTTGCTCTATTTCTCTGTTCCTTGAAGTATTACAGAGCAACTGATGGGCAAAGCTCATTCAAACACCATTGTTCAAATGGATCAGCATGGAAACGCAGAGGATTGAGGGCAAAAGGCACAGACTACAGCCAGGTTTGGACAAGAAGCTTTCCAGGACCAGAGATAACAAAAGCCAACCTGTGTCTGCCTGACCTGCTACTTGAACAAAGCTTGAGCCACAAAAACTTTGAAAACTACCAAAAAGGAGCTCCTTATCTACCAACCCCTCTGCTTGTCTGGTAACAACCCTCCCTGTCTAGGCACGAGGAAGGACCAAATAGTCTGGGCTGCAATTTCTCAGTGACCATGTGCACGTGGAGGTGCAAACCTGGTGCCATTTCTCACAGATCTGGCAACCTTCCCAGTGCCATAAAGAGTTTTGCTCGAGTAAGCACCCAGGAGGGTCCAGCAAGCTCCAGTAAGCACCAGCTCTGCTTGGTGAGTGGAGACCTTGCCAGAGCTGGGAAGAGAGGCGCTTGTGCAGAGAGGCAGCCTGAAGTGAAGCTCATGGACATTCAGGGCAGGAGGACCAGGAGAAACTGAGAACTGACTGCAAGGGCAGCTGCCCTGTGCTTGAGCTGCTCAGCTCAAATCCATCCTTAAATCCTGGCAGCCAGGAGCTCAGGGTCCTGCTAATCCCGTGCTCTCACATCTGCACAGCTCCATTAGGCAGAAGGCAGATGCTAGCACTGCTGTGTATTCAGTGCTGACACCTTCAAGTGGCTTTTGGTCCTTTTTTGGTTTGCCCAGTGCTTTGCTGTGCCTGAGGGCTAAAGCCACTCAGCAGCAACACTCCTGTTTGGTGATGGATCCTTGGAGGCCACACAAAGCCCCATCCCCAGCCCAGGTGATGAGGGAAAGCTTTCTGGGACTGAGCTCCCAGCCTACACACCAAACTATCAAATCACCGACCGGCTGCGAGCACGGCAGGGTCTGGGCACTGCACACAACCAGATCTCTGGTGGGCTGTGCTTTCCAGGCCCTGGCACTTGGCTGCTGCCAGAGAAAAGAGCATCCAATGATGCCAAGAAAGAACATCATCCTCACTGTGACCAGCACGGGGCGAGCCCAGGTGAGCTGTTTCCTTTCACAAGCAATGCTTTGTCCTGCAATGTGAAAGACCAAGCCAGGCAAGATCTTCCCATTCCACTGCTGCCCTAGCAGGAACAGGAGTTGGGCTGACAGCACCTGATCCCAGACCACAGTTGAAGAGAATGCTTCCAGATCATTGCACAAATAATAATAGTATTAATGGAATTACAGGAAATCCTTGCTTTTCTAACTCCAATTCCAGGTTGAAAAGCAGTGTTACTAGCAGGCACGCATGAGCTCAGCTGCTTTGATTAAAGAGCAGCTCTCTAATCTCTGCCTGGACTCTGCCCTGGGTTTTAATGCCTGATTAACTCCCCCCTGCCAGGATTATTTTGCATCTTTGCATATTTTGGAGCTCTTCATTTCAGTTTATTCTACATACAAGGAGCTGTTTGAAACAACTTTCATTTGCACTGGCAATTTAAAGCATTGTGTGTGAGTTTGTGGCTGAGCAGTGGCTGAAGCACAGTTCAAGGAACTTTTAGGGCAATCAGGGAGCTGCTTCTCAGGGAGCAAACCCAGAACAGCACACTCTCAACACAAAGAGGGGTATCACTGTGTGTCTTAGCCCTCTGGGAGACACCAAATGTCACCTCCAGAAAGTCAGCAAGTTACCACCAGTTTCAGAAGGGGCTGGAAGATTCACTCCCTATCCTGAGAATACTGAGGCCTTTCATAAAAAATAATAAAATAGATTTTAGGCTTTTCATTTTCCAGCACAACTGAGAAGTGCTGTGGAAAACACAAAACCTATTACAGAAGTTATTTATGAATTAAATTCTGAAATTCCTTCTAAGAAAACAATCAAAACTGGCTAGAAAGGGTTTCGAGCCAAGAGGGTTTACTGCAAGAAGTACCTAATGCCTTAGATATATACCGCTTCCACAGCCTTCTTCAGTTCTCCTGTTTTCTAGGTACTGCCAAATACCACCTTTGAGGAGGTAAGTTTTGGTTCAGCCAAGGCATTTCAACACAGAAGAACAGGATTTACAGATGGGCAGGGTGGGATGGGGCAGGGGGAAGGAGAATGGGGTTCAGTCACTGCCTCAAGACCAAAGAAGCAGAGAATATTTTCACAACAGTGCCCTTAAAGGAGAAAAAAATGTCCCTGTTAAATCAGGTAAGTGGGTCACAGCACCGAGCTGATGGAACGCCAAGTCCTGAAGGATAACCATGCTTTGGGGTGGCAGGGTGGAAAGCTTCCTGCAACAGCTCAATGAGTAACAGCACAATGAAACAAAGAGCATGTCAGGTGATTCATGCACAGCTCTGCAGGTGCCCACCACGCTGCAGCCACCAGAAAAGGCTCACTCGTGTGTTAAGGCAATTCTGCCCACAGGCTGTTCCAAGCCTTCAGCATTTTTTCCTTCCTTCCTTTGTTTTTGCACGCATCCAATTATTGAGGATGTTCATAGAGAAACGGCATTTCTGGTCTCTGGAAGCCCATCTGCTCCCACTGTTTATTTCCTGAAGTTGTCACAGTCATCTTGTAATGAATTCCAGTGTCACGACCACACTGATGCCTCTTCCCATGGGGAACACACAGGGAAACCACCCTGATGGAGAAAACAGGCCCACAGTACCCAAAGGGCCCCGAAGACATGGGAAAGAGCAGAAGGGAGCCCCATGTTTCACGAGGCTCCCACCAATGAAGAAAAATCTGGGAAATATGATTTGCTACAGCAACGTATCCCAGCAGGCCAGAAACCTGAGGACCTGCTCTGCAAAGCACTGCTGGGACACTGCACTCTTCCAGTCCACAGAGCTGCTCTCCCATTGGGGTCACTGGTTAGGCCAAGAAGTTGCTGTGGCTTGGTGCTGACGTAACGAGTCCTGACTGGCCAAAGAAGGCCACAGAAACTGGCTGAAGGGATAAATCTGGCCATGGGTTTTCAGCAGCTCAAGACCTTTGAGGTGGATCTACCCAAGCCCTACCCAGCACCAGAAGTCTCCGTGACTGCCTCCTACTCCTGAACAATGAACTCCTGGAATAAAGAACTACAGTAAAAGAGTTTAAAAAAAATGGATTGAAACAAACTCTCCTCCCACCATGACTGGAAGAAAAGTCCTTCTATTTAGGCTTGGTTTTACTGAGCGTCTACACTGCTGTGAGCTCAATACAGTCTTCTCCAGTGCCTTTCTTCCCATCAGCTCTGTGACCTAACTCTGCACCCACGTTCTGCTCCTCTGAGGAGCCTCCAGCTGGTTTTTCAGGCAGTTGGGTTCCTTGTCAGGCTATCCCTGCCTTCCTTCCCCACTAAGCTCAGTGCCCCATAGTCAACTCAGAGGTTTCTCCTGGAGAACAGGCTCTGGAAGGGCAGATCTTTCTGCCTTCCAGGGCCAGACCTAGAGCAGGAGCACATCCTGCCAGGAAAGAACCACAACCGGACACAGAGCAGACTACACACACCATCCGATTGTTGGAGAAGCCAAATTTCCCAGGCGAATAAACAGCACCACTGGTGCACATGCTGTGCAGTGGTTTGAGGGGCAGACTCAAAAGAGCAGATAAAGCAATACTGCCCAGGTCTGTGCACAAACCTTCAAATGAGCCAGCTCACATCTGGCTGCCACCCGTCCTGCACTCTCCTTTCCCGCCTGCCACATGCCTTGAATGTCTGTGCAGGTTTTGCAAGGTCACCAGAAGTAAAACAGGGCTTTGCTCTCCAGCTCAATGCTTGGCTACCCCAGCTCCAGGGAGGAACAGGGGTTTGTCCTCAGCTCGAGTGTATCTGCCTACTCTGTCCCACCTACACCTAGCAGCAGTAACATCTTTGTGGCAGGTGAGTTCTCCCTCTTTGACTGCTCCCAGAGGGATTGTAGCCAGCCCAGGAGCACAGGCAGTCTGGATCTAAGCCACCATGGAAAGCACACAGGCTATGCCATCTTGTCCTGAGGATTCACACAGCAGGGATAACACTTTATATTTCAGTTTTGCTTTCTGCAAGCATGGTGAATCAATAGGACTTACTGAAATAACCCAGGAAGAGATACACTTATGGTTTCCTTACAGGATGCACTTTTTGCTCAACTGAGCTGTCTTTGAAGGGGCCCAAATGATGGAAGAAGCACAGTAGGCTGTCCTAAGTAAAGTGCAGCTTTGGGGATGATTTGCTGTCCAAAATACCAGCTGAAGACATGATGCTACGCAGGAGAAAGAACATGATCAGGGCTCCTCGTGATCCCGACTGGAAGGATGAGCATGTGCAGCGTGGGAGAGCGAGCAGACAGTGGGAGAGTGAAGAAAATAAGGCAAACGTATGAGAGGCAGATGAGTATCATCAGTTTAACCAGCAAAACACCATCAGCTCTGAAGGGGCTTTGGGTCATTTAAGAGGTGGTAAAACAAAACAACAACGGTTTGTTTTCTTTCTTTGCTTATTTTCTAGACAGCATTGGTAAATTCAACACAGCTCATGCTGGAATACACATGGCTTCCTTCTCACTTGTGAGCATCCTTAGTTCAAGATTATATATTTCATTTCTCTACTTTTCCAGAACAAATACAGCACTGTTTTGTTACTGTACAGCTACTTAGTCACTGCTGAACCAAGCCAGAACACCTGGTATGTCAGGAAAAGCATGAATAAAGGATTTGATTAGGGCAAAGGGAAGAGGGAAAGGGGAATAGATATGAGATTTGTGTTGTTGCTGCAGCCAGTTATTAGAAGCAGTGGGGACATTGGTATTGCATTTGAAAAGTTTCCAATAAAGCCTTCAATAAACAAATTCTTGGCTGATAGACTTTACACAAATTTAGGTACTTTAGTGGTAGCAAGGAGTTTCACACATGCTAAGTGCAGCTGCTAAGATGGACTGTTTCCTAATTTTGCTACCTAATTTCTAATAAAATGCAATTCACAAAGCTAATATCCACCACACAAATAGTCCTGTTCAGCTGCTGAGGACTCACTGCCTGTGAATCTCAGCAGGGCTCCGAGGCAGAAAACACAGGATTTTTGGCCTTTTATTCCTACAGGCTGCATCGCTACTCACTTCAAGTAGAGAGCTTTCCAAATAGGAGCTGACCCATTTCTGCCTGTGGCATTGAGGGCACCTCTTCCACTAATCTCGTGTGTCAGCGTGGTGCAGTTGGTAATACTTGTCTCTGGGACAGCAGGTTAGGGATTTACTGAGTCCCACACATCGTGTCCTTTAATTCAGTGTCAACCAAGGATAAGCCAAGGACCTAGGGCAAGGCGTGATCCATTACAATTTCATGCTGGGTGGGTGCTGTATTGTTAGAAACACAGCTCCAGCTTCCAGATGAGAAGCCAAGCCTGAACTGCCACCCGGCTGTACGTGCTCCAGGTTTGGGGAGAGCAGTGTATTCACATTTTCTCCCTTCTGTCGCCCTACACGGCAATGTGGCTGAAACTAATGGTGATTTAAAAATTAATAAAATAAATACGCGGCTATAAAATCAGAAACAGCACCGTTGCAAAAGGAAAAGCCGACAGAAAGAAATGCATTTCCCTCGATAAAGCTGAGAGATTTCCATCCCGGGGCCGTGGAGGGCTGGGCAGAGGAGGAAGAGGCGATGGGCAGTGACATTTACACTGCGGAGAGCGCTCCCGTCCTCTGCCCCTGGCGCTGCCGCCCTCCCTTTTCAGGGGACACCTCCACCACGGACATCTTTCCGCTGCAAATGGCAGCGTTGTGGCTGACCTTTCGTGGGGTGGCAACTGCTGAGCACACGTGTGGCACTGTGGCACTGTCCCCCCCCGACACCAGCACCAAGCCGAGCGTCACCCGCACGCTTTGGGCGAGAGCAGCCCCTGGCTCAGCTTTGGACCTGATCCCTTCACATCCTGCAGAAAGGAAAGCGGGAGCAGATCTGCCAACATTTTAAAGTATTCCGGTGCCATTCCAGAAACATCCTCCAGCTTCTGTGAAAGTGGCCTGGAAGGGTATCTGGTGTTAATAAACCCACATCTTTTCACAGTAAAACACAGCGAGCCTCTGGGGCTCACGTTAGGACTACAAAGCTTGTTTGTATACTGTAAGGCCACAAAGAATTATCCCATCTGACTTCCCGTACATCCCAGCCTATTCATTTTCACTCAGTTGCCCTGTATTGAGCTTAATTACCCCAACATTAAGATTAATGGCTTCTGTTGATTACGCCTATCTCAAAAGAAGGACTATTAGAGTGTTTGAGACAAAGCAGCCTCTGCTGTGGGTGATTTGTCCCCAAGGCTCGCTGTCCCTGCTGCCAAAAACACAAGCCCTGTTGAACTTTCTTTGCTTCTTTTCAGCAGCCAGGGATGCTTGCCTTGATTTACCTCCCAAGATTAAGGAGTCCTTCCATATCTAGTGCTTTCTCTCTGTGAAAGTACTTGGGCACAGAAGTCAAATTTCTTCTCACTTCTCTCTGCCTCGCTGAAGAGGTCTCTCACCCTCCACGTCTATTTTCTCTAGCTCTCCTCTCTTTTTGTGGCTCTGTGCTGTGCCTTGCCCGTGTTTCCAGACAAACTGTTAGAAACCCAGGGGCAGGGCTGCATCTGTGGCTCACTGAACCTCGGGATGCTGCAGCCTTTAGCATCGGCACAGACTTGCTGCACCAACAGCAGCACATTTGCCAAATGAATCCACCTCCCGTCAAGGTGGTTAAAATAAAACTGAGGCTGAGAAAAAGGAAAAATACCAAACCAAAATCAAGTGGATTCTCCTTTGCTCCTGTTACCCAGGAACTTTCTATAAAGCGACATAAGCATTTTGCATTAGCTGTAGCCACTTTGGGCTTGTATTAGCCAGGAAAGACCTTAACACAGTTTAGAAACTGCTTCACTCCTAACCAAATCCACTACTTTGCAGCCTAACATATAAGCACAGATGCTGAATTCCTTTTTTGAGGAAAATATTTTTAAAATTATTTTAATCCACTTACATTTTTGGGATCATTAATGAGTACAATTTGTTACAACTTTTGGTGTGGCAGCCAGGCAGACCTGGGATGGACCACAGACTGTCGCGTTGTCATGTACTCAGCTGCTGCAGCAAAAATCACTCCCTCTCCTCCTTGCTTCTGGAAACAGAAGAGGATCTAAGTCTCCATGGGGTTTTTTGGCCTTAAGTCCAAAAACAACTAAATCTTCAGTGAGTGAAAAAGGCTTCACCTTGGAGATGTGATCTTCCTTGCTAGAGACTGCCAACACAGACAATTTGTCCTGGGGAGCTATCAGAGAGGAGCTAACTGAGCATAGGTCAGAGAGAAAGATGCATTTTGTGCCTAGCTTTGTCCCTTCTCTTCCCTGCTGCCTCGTGCCAAGACTGAAAACTCAGCTTAGATGGGATGAAGAGAAAAACATCACTGGTCCCTTTTTTCTGCCACAGTCCTTCCCTTCCTCTGAGCCCACCCCGGTGCCAAGCAGTCACATGGGTCACAGCACAGTTGGACAGATTCCCTACATGTCAGGTGTGTTTGAACTGAACATATTTAGGAAATGAAAATAACTCTGAAGACAGACTCACCCCAAAAGCTGTCCTGGGTTTTGGGCATTTGTGTGTGCTCCTAAGCAGACAGATCATGTGTCTTCCCACTTGTACCAAACCCCCTAAGCTTTCTTTGCTCAGACCTCATCCTTTTTCTGTTAATATTGCTGTTCAGCAGGACTTTATTCCTTGAAAGACTGAAACAAGGCAATGTCTTACTCTGGTTTTTAGTTGCTGGCATCTGATTCCCTCTTCAGACCGAGATGAACACCAAGTTAGCCAAGGCCACTGCAGTGGCAAAAGAAACACATTTCAACGGGGTGAGCTTGCAAACACCTTGAAGGCACATAGGAAGGAAGACAGGGTGTCTTCCTCCAGGCTTTCCTACAGTCGTGGCACTTCAGCCTGCCCAGAAAAGCCTTCTCAAGTTCACTCTTGCCATGAAATAACTGGGACGAGGTTTAATACAATCCCTAATAGAAGGACAGTGAGAGCAAACTAGCCTTGAACCTCATTAAAGTCCTTGTTTAACCATTAAATTTGCTTAACTCTAACTTGAGGACAATCTCCTTCCCTTATCACTTAATATTATTGCATTTTAATGTCAAAAATAACATGACAGTAGAATTGTGCTCCCTTCAAGACATGGTTCACAGCACCTAAACAGGCCCGTGCTTACTGGTGGGTATCACCACCACTCTTCTGGGCTATTTATACCAAAAAATTGCTGGAAAATAATTCAGCAAGAGGAAGCAGCCTCCCTGATTTTGTTTCTATCCAACCAAAATGGTGCTGTGCATATAAAAATCAGGGAGTAAAAGCAGCATCCCTGAATGTCTGTACAAGTGCAGGCTGCTCAGAGCTGTGGCCCAAAAGGTTAATGATCTGTGGGGATAGAGGCTGTGGTCTGGTTCCTGCCCTCCTACCTGTCCAAACTCTTTTCCACTCAGTCTGGCAAGAGCATGTGTAAGGCTCCACAAACTGACATTTGTGAAATGTTTTGAGATCTTGAGATAGCAGTGTCTATAAAACCCCCTGAACTATTGATGTACTTTATTATTTATTAATGCTGCTGTCATCCACTTTGCCTGGAGCTCTTGGAGTATTTTGAACAACAAAGAAAACCACTGTGCCTGGATGGTACAACCCAATCACCACCTTGAGTTCTGCAGCAAAGTTACCCCCGTGGCTTCAGAAAGCCATTTTCATGAGCAGTTTTGAGCAGGACAAAGCCAGCAGAGGAAAGCAAAGCAGAGAGAAAACGCCTCCTGAGATACCAAGTCAGGCACTGGCTGCCCAGGCCTCCTGGAGCAACGTGGGGGCTTTTGGAAGTGGCTGGTGGATGAGGCAGGCTGTCACTCAGAGGTGACAGGCACTGCTCTATGGCTGTGTCACAAAGTGCAGCCTTCACAAGGCAAACCTTGCCCATGCAGCCCCACATCCAGGCCCAGATCAGCAGGGAGAGGCTTGTCCCAGCTGGGAGAGGTCGGTGGGTCAGGAGGGCAGAGCAGCACCCACGACCCCTCTGGCCACAGGCTGGACCTTCCCCAGTGGGGGAGCCTGCATCCAACCGGGGCTGGTTTTCTCTGCATTGTGTCTGTAATCGAAGCACAAAAGCCGTTCGTTTAAGTGGGTTTAAATGGTTAAAGGCACTTGTTCCTCTGAAAAGAGAATGAAATTGCTATTGACACCTCTATAAAAGAGAGGCTTTTCAGACTCACTAGGAAAGCAGCAGACAAGGAGTTTTCCTCACTTTGTTGCCTGCAATTAGATCTGCAGCCTCCTCCTTTGCTCTTGTAATAAGTATAGGTACCGGTATCTTCAAAGGATGGGAAACTTAATGGCCTCATTGGTGGTGTGATGAATAATTCATGCTTCTGCATTAATCGGGAAGTTAACTAAGGCCTGGAGAGAGACAGTCTTTAATGCAGAAATGCATCTTTGGGCAGTCACACTGGCAGCTGGGTCAGGGAGACACAGGATGATCTACACACACCCTGCATCCACCAGAGAGCCCAGACAGATGGACACTGCAATGCTGCCTTTGCTCGGTGCCACACACTGGGGAACTTTCTAATGAAGGTAGAGACCTCCAGGTATGTCAGACCCAAGTGCATGCTCAGGACGGGAGTCCCTGTGTGTGTGACCCCCCCAGCAGAGCTCAGTGCAGTCTCTTCTCTCTGGCTCCACTGCGGGCGGTCACTGAGCAGCACCAGGTTGTCCTTTGGCTCAGAGAACCTCCTCCCCCTCTTTGGCATGGCCAACAAGGCCATCGTGCCCCACAGGGAGCCACATCACTGCCATGAGAGAGTGGCCACCTCCATCCCTGCTGCATGGATGGGGTTGGTAATTTTAGCCAGCGCTTTGGGTGTTTTGCTGGGTTCCTCTTTAAAAGCAAAGCCGTTCCCTCGCTGGGCTTTCTGCAGTGCCTCCCACAAGAGCCCATCACTGCTGTGCTGGAGTACAAATAAATAATATTGCACATGACTCACTGGTTGTACTTGTGAAACATGAGGAAAGAAGGTAACAGCCGAACCTGTTTAAACACATTGGCCTGACTGACATCTTTAAGAAAACAACGGCAGCGCTGTGCCCACTGGAGCCTTCTCAGATAAATGTTAACGTGCCATTGAAAATATCATCTGTCCAGATTCGGTTCAGATTTAATCATCCTTCATTCACCCTTCCCAAAAATAAAATGAAAAAAAAAAAAAAGAGGAAAAAAAAAATATTTCTGGCTGAAACATTTGGTTCTTGCTCAAGAATCTGGTCTGAATTTTATAAAGGTTTCCTGGAAGCAGAGATCAAGGGGCTGGTTTGGGGCTCAGAAAAAGCCCTCTGGCAGGATGAAGAAGAGAAAACTGCCAGAGACTGAGACTGATACTTTGTCATTAACTTATTGGGAACACTGCACAGGACTGTTCCTGCTAATTAAAACCAGTGGTGACCAAAGCTCATTTGCAGAGATTGGGCTTTGGCCAAGCGTTTGTGTGTGGATGAGGAAATGAGATCATAAAAGTCACGACTGGCCTCCAAGTTCAGGGTTTGTAATTGCCTCTCACACCTTGCTTCCCAACCCCTCCAAATCCCCCCTTTTCTAATAAAATTGGTAGTGGAGCTACTCACATCTATTTTGAACTATCAGACCACAGAAATGGACCACGAAAATCCCTGCACTGGGGCTGTCCCCAGTATGAATGGATTAAAACTGCTCTGAGGTTGGCCCCCCTCCAGCTGAATGTGGCTTCTCTACTTATGACTTTTACATGCAGGATTTCTCCTCAGGTAAAAATCTGTGCCACCATGAGTTTAGCCAGAAGCATACTGAGATTCATAGGATCTGCCAGAGCTAGGGCTTGGTTTATAGCTCAGAGAAGAGCAGCCCTTCCCTGCTGATCCACAGGGATGGCTGAAATCCTCATGTCTGGCACCTATCTCGGAGATGGGCTCCCCATGACCACTTCCAACCCTTATGGGTGAACAACTGGCAGAGGTCCCGATGGCATTTCCCCCAAAAGCTGAACTTGTCACACTCTTTTATCCAGGAGGTAGGTAGGGCTGGTGGGCTGATGTGAGCAGCGCCGCAGAACTGCTGCCTACTTAAATATATATATACACAGGGGAGGCAAATACGCACTGCCTTCAGCAGATACTGTGATCTAAGTCACAATACGCCCACTGGCACGTCCACCTCCCTAAATGTTCCGTCACAAGTGTCCCCTCACAACGATACCACCAGGTTAGAGCAGTGAAGCCGTGTAGCATCTCTCCTACCCCACATCGAGCAATGCATCCACGCACTGGGGCTGCCCCAATACTAGGGTTTCGTTACACTGGTGTAGTTTTGCTGAGAGGTTTCTGAGCCATGACCTAACCTGCCATGACTTTTCCTCCAGGACTAATGCAGTGCCTGTCTGGCACCCTCAGCCAGACCCAAATCTCTGCTGATAAAAGGTGTCCAACAGAAAGAACAGGAAGGTCAAACCAATAATTAAGACAACTCATCTCCTCTAATGGCATGTCTTCTCATTTGTTTTCTTCCAAGAGGACAGAATCAAAGCCTGAATTAACTAATTCCCTCCAGTCATATGCCAGCTAATTATACTGGCTGTGTATCCCCATCTCTCATCTGATAGCCATCACTCCTAATGTGCCTTAAAAGATGGTCTGTACATGGGGAGTGGTCCTGTCTCATTTTCCAAGGAAAGCAGCATTCTTTGGAAAGAACCATTCTTTGCCACCACAGTCTGACCTCATGGCTCTTTCTCCCAGAAAACACAATGTTTAAAGAAGAAAATCGAGCAGCAGACATCCTGTGTGGGTGCTTGGGATTGCACAAGGGCACATTGTTTTCAAAGATTCAGCATGTCCCCAAAATGGCATCAGCACCAAGCATCACACAGCAGAGCTGTGGGGAGACAGGGAGAGTTTTGGAATTCCAGGTTATTCTGTGTTGTCAAGATGTTTGGTGTGTTATTGGTGACTTTATGGAAGGCCATGGGAGCACAGCCCATGCAGTGACCCATCTCTACTGCAAAGGCCAAACTCAGGCAGGAAGAGTATACCCATGAAATATAGAGTATAGCCATACCTTCTGGATACCCATGAAAGCACACCTGAGCCCCATGCCCCTTCAGGGCTCTCAGAGGGGGACAGAGGGACAGTTTTGTGTTCCTTGTCTTCCGTGCATCCTCAATGGCAACATCCCTTCCAGGGCTGCATGTCCTGCACCCCATGGGATGAACATCCACTGGCTTCCTAGGCAGGCTGGGGATTTACTTGCCTGCTGCCCTGACTGGGGGAAATGGCAGAGAGAGGGATGAGGGTGTGACAATTATCCCACATCTGGGTTTTCTCTTAGAACTGATCACTTCCACCAAAACAACTGTCCTGCAAATGCTGTTCCAGAGGACTGTGCAGGGCAGGCCCTGCTGGTGGATCCAGGGAGAAATCAGGGCATGAACTGAGGGAGTGTTGCAGCGGAGGCCAAGGACATTGGGAAAACCATGGAGCCAAAGAGGGAAGTGAATGAATCTCACCGTGAAAGTGATGTGTGGGGGAATGGGGCTGAGATCTCCCACAGTGAGGAAGGAAGGGCAAGATGGAAGGGAGGGATGGGAGAGGCCAGCAAAGATTCCAACATCAACCCACCAAAGAATGTCTGCCAGGCCTGCTCTGTCCTGAGGCCTCACCTTTGGTGTTCGGACTATCTGCCCAAAGGAAAAGGGAGAAAGGTTTTCAGGATAGGCACTTCTCTGCTGGCACCTGCCTTGCCCTATTGCACCAGAGCCAGGCAGCAGTCCTTGCTCCTCCCCCTCCAAAACACAGCGACAAAGAGAAAGGACCCAAGGCAAGAGACACTGGGAGACACAATAAGGAAAAAGCATGAAGGCACAGACAAAACAGTCCTTGTGCTTTATCTCCCAACTTCAGACTGCCCTGCCTGAAGAAATGTGCTTATCTCCTCCTCCTCTTCCACTGCCTCTCACAGTTCTTGTGATACAGGGGAAAAGTCTCCAGCACTTCTGAAGCCCCCAACATGGGCACTTCTCCCTAGAAGTCTTGTAAAACCTCCTCTGGCTCTCCACATAGCTCTGTCACCATCTTGGGTGCCACATATCCCCTCCATGTGCCCCATGCTTGCTGGTGTCTAGCCCATGCTTTACTGGTTTATTTTCTTCTGCCCACTTCTTGGGCTGACTGAGGACTCTTTTATTTTGTTGTTTTTGTTCCTGCATTTTATGAAATACAAAGAAGCCCTCCCCAAGTGTTTCCTGCAAACTCAGACAGGATTGAGACTCTCAGACCCCTTGTTACTGATAATGAGAAATGTAACAAGCAGGAGCAGGCAGTGCTCTTCCAGCTTCACCTCTTCCCCCTCTCAGTGGGCTCCCTCCTTGCTTTGGTCAGGCACATCACAGAGGTGAGGAAGGCTTCTTGCTTAGCACCCAGGTAGTCCATTGTACTCAAGCCTACAGCTGCAACACAGCAGTTTCCTCCATCCTTACGTTAAATGGCTCTCCCTCACCTCGTCACAGCCTGAGCTGGAGGAGACCCATGAGATGAAGTGGGGCTGCAGCAAGCACTGCTGCTTTGCAATGGTGTGTGAAAACTGCTCAGCTTCCAACACCTCTGAAAAGCCTAAAGTGTTTTACAGAGGTTTTGCTGTAACTAGAGATTAGATGAACTTCAGTTGTTTTGTCTGAGTGCCTCTGTGCACCAGTACCTGGGAATGAGCAGTGGCAGGACGATGGAAACAAACCACCTGTATAGATTGATCCTGTGTTCAGTGCCCACAAAGGAGACAAGAGTGTGAAATTCTGCTTCTGCTGACTTGCTAAATAACCACAGGCTAATGCAGGCTGGCCATATTGTGAAACCAGTTGTTTCATGAAATGAAGACAACTTTTCCATGTGTTTTCTGAGATGACTGACCCTGGGGGCCTTCAACATCCTCTGTTTCATCTGTACCTCTTATAATACACTTAAAAGTTTCAGGTACTTCTTTGAACTACTGCCTTTTCCTGTCATGGCCACTGTGTGCATGCTGGCCTGGCAGGCACTTTACCAGGTGACTATGGCAGAAAATGAAGTTGTCTGTGGGGAAGGTCCTGGGCATCCATTTGCTTACAAAATTCAGCAGCTGATGAGGAGAACTGATGTGGAAAACCCATGCCACCACCTGAGGCTCTCAAACAAGCATGGTGGAGCACCTGAGGCTTCCATAAAACCCTGTGCGAGTTGCACTACATTTTTTTTAAGATTTAGGCTTTCTTAATACCACTCAAAGCCCTGGAAGGTGGGAGGTGGAGGTGGGACAGCCCTGGTGACACAGGGGCCCTGGCAAGCAGCCATTCTTTGCATACCAGAGTCCATCTCCTGTGTTAATCTCAGGATACCAGGCACTAGTGAAGGTCCAAGGCATGAAATCTGAGAGTTCTCCCCAAGAACAGCAGGGAGGGTAATCCAGCTCACTGCAGAGTCAAGCCAAGGATTAAGAAATTCTCATTATTGCAATTTGCAGTCACATTTTTCAGAGTGTGACTCATTCAGGGTCACAGGGTAAATACAGGAAAGACCTAAAATAGGTCGAGGTGCCCTGACCCTCAGGGCCAGGTGCGAACTACTCAACCATGCCTGTCAAATCGGGCAAGGAAAGCACAGAGCTATGGAGTTAAGACAAGGTTTCACAACCTTCCAGCTCAGAGCTTGGAGAAAGAAAGTGACATTAAAAATGATTTAAAAGAAAAAGAGAAAAGAACCCCTCCCAGCACTAGTGACAAGTTTACCTGCTGACAAAAAGAAAGGTACTGACAAATAATCTACACTGGTGGCTCGAAAAATTATGAGACAGAAAAAAGAAAGAGGAAACGTAACTGAAAGGATAGCCTCTCTCACACTAATGCCATTCTTGACATTTGAACAAGTAATTTGAAAGATGACTAAAATAATATTTACATTCTTACAAAATCACTGGATTTTGAAGACAACTCTGTTAGGTCGTCCCCAGGGAACAGAAGAATGATGGGCTAATTAGCTGTGTTTGCTAAGAAATGCTTTGCTTCTTTTTGTTATTATTTGCTGCACACTTCTCACCTGGGACCTCTCTGTGAGAGATACTGCACACACAGACCCAGCAACAGCTCTGGCCTCCAGATGTTTACTCCTGGCGAGTGTTTGCACTGTGGTGGTTCTCTGAGGCCACATCCAAGCACAATAAAATCCCACAGAGAAGGTGAGCTCACCCTCAGCAGCTGCCAGCTCTGCTCTGCTCCACAGCTCTCTGTTCACTGGTGTTACCCAGCAAACAGAGGTTGTGCTTTACCCAAAACCCGTTTGCTTTGTTGATTAGAGAAAAAACAGAGCTGACCCAAAACTGCAAATCAGGCCTTGGTTCCAAACTTAGACAAGGTCATGCCATTATTCCCTCTTTTCACACATTGGCTCATTTCCTGCTCCTGCTCAGAAATGAAAATTAACGCACATGAAGGGCAGTGGGATGGGGTTTGTGGTGACACAGACAGGTCTGAACACAGCTGGGGAAAACACACCAGGGTGCTGGCGAGGGCCACACCAGCTCACTCTGACCTCCCTGTACCCAACAGTGTCCGTGACCCAAGAAACCAGCAATTGTGCCTCAAAACCAGCCCTTGGATGATGTCACTGATTCCACAATCGCCACTCCCTTTACCTCAAAGCACCAGTTTTCTCCCTTTCAACCTTCTGATTCTGTCCCTCATCCCACCAGAGGGGACCAAGCAAACAGTTTGTGTGGGACTTAGTTGCAGGCTGGAGTTAAACCATGACAGAAGGGAAAGGGAAAAGTGAGGGAAGCAAGCAACTGAGGGAAGTGTTGCATCAGGAAAGGACAAATAAAGATCTCCTGTATGCTAGGGGAGTCTCACAGTTCTCCATATAAATGGAGGGCATTCCCATCTTTTCCCATTTAACCTTCATCATCAAACCTCATTTCAGGATCAAATCTTCCCAAAGCCAGATGCCTGTAAGACAGCAACACTGACTGTATGATTTATTCTGTGTAATCTGCCTTTGCGATGTGCTTTGTGCCTCCTTTGGCACTATGGAAATCCATAAATGACATGGATAAAGGAGCAGCAAGCTTTGTGCTTGCTCAAAGACAGTATAGAAGAAATGACCAAGTATAACCTTATTTTTAATACAGCCTAATTCTCAAAACCACTGGAGAGTTGCTGCCAGATATTTTTCTGGTAAAGAAATATCACTAGCCTGAAGCCAAGAGTTGATTTAAGGCTGTATCTGTGCGGAGAGGTTATAAAGCTAGAAACGTGATTCTAAGGGAGAAAAGGAATGGGTGATTTAGAACAAAAGACTGTGTTCAAAGTACTAATTGCAAATGAACCAATTCTTGCACTAATGTCAGTAGAAAAACTTAAAAGATACACAAAGAGCATCACTAAAGTGCTGGGGTAGCTTCTTCCTCTCTACAACCTGAGATGATCATTAATAAACATTCAGGTACTTGTGAAAATGTACCCGAAGACTTCCTTAATTTTGACCAAACACTTAGCTCTCCAAAGATCTTTCATAGAAGCCTGTTACTTATTACCTTTTTTTTCTTGGACCTTCAACTCTAGGCTTTAAGGCTTTGATTCATGGAGCAGAAACAATGGCATGTGATCTCATCAGCCACCCACCCCCCAACTGCAGAGACCAAACCTTTGGTGCAAATCCTCTCAACTGCTGAGAAACTGTTAACCAGGAACACACTTGCAAAAACCAGAATCAGTTTGTGAACAAATGAACATGTCTCACTGTAAGAGCTTTGAGGAAAAAGGAGATCCTATAGCATGGAATAGAAAGCAACATTTTTTATGCCTTTGAGACCTTATATGAGGTATGAGCTGCAGATTATTGGGGTACACCCAGCTCATGGAAATCAGTGTGGCTGCTTCAAGTTCTGTGGATCTAGATGGATTTAGACCAACTGGATATTGAGCAGAGGCGTCTCCAATCTTGCTGGGCTTCACTGCTCCTAAACATGCTGAATTTTAGTAATGCTTTTCACAATGGGAAGAACATTCTAGTGAGTGTTAAACTGAGCTAATGCTCTCACATAGCATGTGCACACCAAAGGGTGTACATTAGCTCAGCTGCAATTGCTGAAAAAGGTAAAACTGGACTCCAAACACAAATGAGAAACTGTAAGACTGGGGATGATCCAACATACTCTTAAAGTCTGTTACCACCATCGAGGCATAATTTCTTCTCTGTCACTAGGTGGATGCACTTTCTGCTGGAAGAGGACAGGCTAAGGAGGAGCTGAGTGCCAAGAGCTGATCTGAATACTCGTGATATTAAAGGACAAAAGACTAGCCCCTAAACCAGGAAATTCTGAGTCAGATTTTCCTAAATTCTCGAGAGCATAAGAACGCTGAGTTTCCAGTGGAATGGTCTGGCACCTCTGTCTCCAGGTTCTGTTGGCTCCCTTAAAAGCCCATGTCTTTATCAGATGGTGCATTTTTCAACCTTAATCCAAAAAGTCTCCCTGAGTCCAGCCACGCTCAGGAATAGGTTCATTCAGGCCAAGAGGAAGGGTCTGTCTCTCATACACATCCCAGACACTTCCCACCTTTCCGCCATCCACACCATGCTGCAGAGAGCTTTCCCAGGGAATTGTGTGCCCAAGGAAAGGAAACCTAAGCAAACAAAAGACCCTTTGATCGTTTTATTAGGGTACAACCTACAGTACTTCCTTATGCCAAAACTGGGACAGGAAATACAGACGTGACTTCTGGGAGTCTTCTCCCTTCGTTATCACTGGCAAGGACAGGAACTTTGTGTCGTACTCAGCCAGAGATGCACGCGGCTTGCGACGCTCTCTTCTGCAAGATGTAAACAAACTGGCAGCCAAGAAGATTCGCTCTCTGGGTTGTTTATATGCTTTTCCTCTGACCTGGTCACTTTTTTCCTGCACAACTGCTTGCTGTGGGAATGTATTCCCAAGTGTTCATCTCCCAGCCTTTTTTATGCTTGACTCTCCTGCCTGAAAAAACTGTCTCTCCTCTGATGCTGCTGTGAGGGAACACACTGAGGCTGTGCCTCTCCCCAGGCCCTCCCCTTGGGCAAACCCCACTAAAGCCACTAGGAGTCAGTTGAGCTTTGGTGAGAGGAAGTCAAAGCTTGTGCAGTTTCAGGTTTGGGCTCTAATTGCCTGTGTAGAGAGGGACATGGCCCGATGGATTAACCTGCTGGGCACTGCAAGGACAGCCCTGGTGACAAACAGAAAGTGGCACTAGTGTCTGTGGTGCCAGACCAGATGCGGTATGGAGAGGGTTTGTGGCTCTGCTGCCCAGGGTGCTTCCCCTTCCTGCCTTTCTCCCATCCTCTGGACCCTCAGTGCCATGATAAAGACCATTGGGAATGTCCCTTTTGCACCTCAAGATCTGAGAAATAGGAGCCTGTGCTGCAGCCAGTCCTGTCCCCCAGCTCCAGCTTGGGCAGCCATGTGGGTCTTTGCAGACCCACACCCTGGGTTTCAAATCCCCTCATAGTAAGGCAAGCCAGAACCAAGGGGTTGGAAACTTCCCATTCTGAGAGGCTGTTTGATCCCACCATCACTGCAATGGCAGGAGAAGCCCCATGGGTCCAGGCTGCCCTATGGACTCCCTTGAACACACATGCAAGGACAAAGCCTATGGACTTTTTTATTTCATGAGTAATTAACTGGGAAGCCTCCCCTCAGCCTCTTCTGTTGCTTCTTGGGCACATCTCTGAAATTAACCTCAGAGGTAATGAAGCCAATTATCAACAGCAGACATGGTCTCCCTCTAATTATTTTCCCTGGAAAGGTCACCCAAAGTGGCACATTGTGAAACCCAGCTAATTGCATTGTCTGCTCACAGCACGGAGCCGGCTCCTGTAGGGCTCTGCCGGGCTCGGGGGAGCCTCGTGTGCCATGGCCCAACAATTGGAGCCTCCAGCGGGGGAAAGACATGGCTGTGAGAGAGGAACCCTCTGCCAAGGCCTCATTGCCACCAACATCGTTCATGGATCCAGGCTCTGACTGCAGGCTGATCCCTCTCCTTTCAGATGTGGCCAGCCAGCCCAGCAGTCGAGGCAGGAGGTTAGATGAATGTGCCAAGCTATCTGGGTATCAGAAGGAAGCGTCTGGATGCTTCTCTTTGGAAACTGTTTTGTTTTCATTTAGCTTTCATTTATTATTATTATTTATTTTCTTCTTTAGAAAAGAAAGGGAGGGAGAATTTTTGTTGGAAATATCCAAGCCCACGGCCTAGCTCTGGGACATGGAGAAGGATGTGGCTGGTAATATCAGCTATAGAAGAGCTCAGTGAGGGTGCTGCCCCATTTCTAAATTCACAATGTGGGGAGGACAAAATCACGTTATTTTTGAAAATTATTCAGATAAAACATGGGTGGACCAAACAAAAGAAATAGCACAGAGCAGGACAAGAATGGAACATCTTGCATTGTTTCCTTTGGGCAAAACATTTCTGATAGGACAACCAGAGATGTTCTTGAAGAGTCCACAAAGCTCCAGATTCTCCACTTTGTGAATTTTATACCAGCCCTGCTCTGTTTTACCTCTGTGATTACCAAAGCATCCCTGAGAAGCCACCAAGCCTTGCTGTCACCAGCCCACAGAGCAGCTCAGAGAAGGGGCATCTTTCCTCATGTTTTTCTCATATTTTCATACAATAAAATTAGAATGCAACATACTGTGCCCCGTCTTCATCACCTGCATGCAGCAGCAAATACAGCTCCAGTACAAGACCCTGATGTCTTTGATCCTATGGATCAGAGCTCACCACACCCCACCTTTCCCTATAAGAAATGTTTTAGGAAGAAAGCTAAAATTTTGAAGCAGCACTTCTCAAATCCTGTCTTTGACATTTGGGATAAAAGAGGACAAAGTATTTATGCCTACAAATGAATGCTATTTGGGAATTTGAGTAGGAAGTAATGCTGTGACTGCTTGTTACGTAACCAAGCTGAACCTGGAGGTTTTCTACCCCAACTTCCAAAGTGCACCAGGATTTCTGCTATTTCTGATGGGCTTCCCTGAGCCCACCAGCACCACCATAATTGGGTTGTTGTGAGGCTCTGGTTTGTTTTTAAAGGCATGAACAAAACTTATCGGGGGAGCAATGCAACATCCACCCCTCCAGCAGGGCAACCCAGGATGGAATATCCAGCTGCTAGCCTGGATGCTGCAGCTCACTCTTATCAGAGGTTGCTTTTGAAAGAGAACATGCTAAATCAAAAGTGGTTAACAAAAGAGATGTGATCCATCAAAGGCAAGCTCCAGATGCTGCATTTCTAGCATCAGCAGCAAGAGGATCCAAGCAGCTGGATGTAAGAGCAGCTGTGTGGACTCTTTCCCTCTTCCCCTCCTCTCTCCCGTCCGTGGCTCGGGGCGCAGTGTGCCTGTGCCCCGATGTGACACAGCCCCTAATCACACCCACATGTCAGGTCACACCAGGCGGGAGATGATGTGTGTGACCACATTAAAGAAGGGAATTTTTCCCTTTAAATTTCTTTGTTGACTTTAATAAAGGCTCCCTTTGGGCTTTTGTGCTTCAAAGGAAAAGGGGAGAGGGACCATCTTCACACATCCTAATTAACAATGTTTAATAATTGTTCTTGCATGCTGCTTTGGTTCTGCAGCTTTTGCACAGCTCAAAGGAAGGAAGACATTTCTGAAAGGCCTTAGAGAACATCAGTGTCCTCCAGCCTCCATAAACCTCAGAAAGCCATGGTGTGGAAATGGATATGTCAAAAGACTTGCACCTAATCCTGTATGGAATGACACTGGCAGAGGCACACGTGGGGATGTGGGTGACCAGATACATCTTCTGCAGAATTTCTTGCTTAGGTTGGAGGACGAAAATACTTTGGTGGCCACTCCTCTGCCTTCCCTGTGACAGGACAGAGTGGAGCTGCTGCTCTGACATTTCTGTTTGGGAGGTTTGGAAGGGAGCATAGAGTCAGAGTGCCAGCAGTGTACCCTCACCGCCTCTGAGGTGCTCGGCACTGCAAAAACCGAGTCTCAGTACCTCCATGAAATCAGATCCTGGATCCCACAGTGAAGTTCAGGAGGGACCAGGGAATCTAGGATCTTTTGGGAAGCCAACAGAAAGTAGGTCATTCATACTCTTGATATTTTCAAGTGATGCTGAGCTTTCAGTAGGAAACAGAATTTCTCCCAACTGCATGGCCACTGAAAGAAAAAAAGTCCCGTGTGTATCTGTAAAGAAAGTGCGACTCTCTGGCACTGAAGCCCTATCTTTAGGGCTCCTGATGAAGACCTGTCACCAGTGCAGTCCCTCTGTACACACCAGCTACACATCAGAGTCCCTGCCAGCTCACACCACTTCTCACTGCAGGGCAAGATACAGCCTTAGTGCCCTGAGGAAGCACAGCAGTAATTGTAACATCAATATCTCTGACCCAGACTGCTCTGGAGTCCTGCACCTGAGACAGGCGCCACAGGCTTTCCCTAAATTACCCATTCAAACTCTAGATAATTCTTAGAGCCCTGTTCAGAGAAGGAAACCCACCAGGGATTTTTAAAGTTATTTGTCAGACTTCAGGACTCTCCACTCCCTTGCCAGACTATGATGTTCACATAGGCACATGTCCTCTCACCAATTCCTTCATTCTCACAGCAACACAATACCTTCATCCTTGTAGTGAGATCCTCTCAGGAGTCTGAATGGTCAGGAACTCTCACATCCATTTTGTGTAAAGGAAAAACCAAGTACATGTGATTCCCATACCACTGGTGTGGGATTACCTGGGCAGTGTGTCCCTGTGTCTGTAAGTCATGTCCCAATACCTAAACCACAAAACTGTGCCTCTTATGGAGAACTCTCAGGCTAAATACAAAGATCTCACCCTTTCCAACATGCTCAGCTGGAAGATCCAGGGTTTTGTAGTGCATCCAGAGTCACAACTGGTTTTCCTGACCTTCCCTGCAATGATCCACTTAAGTAGCTCCCATCACCATTCCCACCTGGCATTTCATTCAACAAGGCAGCCTGTGTAGGGCAGCTCAGAGCCCAGCCCAAGTGGACCTCTTTGAAATCCCGCTATAATCCCCAAATTTCTGTTTGCCTGGGAACACTACAATGAGTATTTGAGCTACAGCCATGAACACAAGAGGTCCCAATGCCATTCACAAAATATTTAGTCAGAGAAGGATTGCAGTCCATTTAAATTTTTAAGGGAAGCTTCGGCTTTATTTCTGTCTGGCCTATGAATAAGGTAAATAAGAGAGTCCTCAAGCTGATAACCTGAGTAAAAACAGGAGGACTGGCAAAGTTTTCCAAGGGCTCCAGGCCTGAGGACTAATGGTTTGGGGAAGACACAGAGAACTTGCCAGGAATACACCAGGTTTAGGCTCAGGCCTGTTGTGGCTCTGGGTGAATGAATGCTACGTTTGTTAACCAACATGAAATGCAGGAATCTATAGAAACCACATGTTTTCCGTCCATTCCATGTGCTCCATCAGCTTGATGGAGTTAGATGATGCAGACAGACAGTCTGAGATCTGGGTTAAATAAGTTGAACTGCTTTATTTTTCTCTTGGCATTGCAGTGGGTGCAAGAAATTCTCACAGGGTGGAACATCTGGAACACATTATTCACTAAGAGTGAAAGATGCTGCTATGTTTGTAGAGGAACCAAGCACGCTTCTTGCAAGCATCTGACACAAACCAGAGCGACAATTAACGGCATGGCAGCTTTCTTTAAAGGGTATTAGTTCTGCCTCATGTTAAATAAAACCTTTGTCAGCTTAGCTGCCAGTGCAGGTTTCCAAGAAGGCATTTCCCAAGCCCAGGAAGAGACATGAAAGCAGTGGCACCCTGGCATTTGCACGGGCAGCAGGGGGAATTCCTACGTACAGTAGCAAGATGGAACTCCTGTCAGATTTAGAGCAGAGTAGGAAGCGACACTATGACTTCTATCGACACATAGATGATATTTTTCACCCAACAGCTTCCTCATAAAACTAATACAGAAATACAGTGTAAGTCAGCCAGAAATCTGTGGATTTCAGTCAAAATCAGATGAGCCAAAGCAGCAAACAAAAGAGTTTTCTATTCTTTAGTGGCTGGTGGCTCAGGCTCTTGCACAGAATGTGGGAGCCTTGGATTGGGTCCCATCTTTCCTTGAAGGACCTTTAGTTCAGACCTTAGTCCAGTTTTTCAGCTACTTTTTTCCCTAGCTAAGACACCACATCCTCCAGCAGCCACTGGTCTGTATCCTGTGTGTGAGGTGTTTCTTTCCTGAAAAAATTCGCCAAGGAAATCTAGGTGAAAAGGTAGACACAGAACTGGAGAGATAATCAAGATAACTTCCTTGGAGGACAGATGGCAACAACCTGAGTCAGGAGAGGCTGCACCTCATGGGTGCTGCAAGGTGATGGAGGGTGACCCAAGGGAAGCATAAAAGAGGTGAGACTGAGGATGTCATCACACAACTAAGCAGAGTCACTTGGAAGAAGAAGCAAGACAAGGGCACCTGATCTACAAGTCAGTGAAGGAAAAGGCCTTGAGAAGACAGAGAAAAGACCCTTCTTGTGCCCTTGGCTGATGATACCAGCATGTCTTCCACCTCTTAGATGGAAATCCTGAACCTTCCAAACTAAAGGTTTTCGTTAAAGCAAATATGTACATGTGTACCTCAGGATACATTTGCCACATTATGCCAATGCCAAAAGCACAATATCAGCAACACTTTTAACTCTTCAGGAAACTAGTTTTGTTTTCTTTTTCTGAGTATAAAAAATTCAAGTAATTTGCTCTTACCCGCTCTTCCAGAAATTAGAAAATAGCTTCTAATAAGACCCAGAACAATCTTATGTAAAAATGCCTACTCATTTTACCATGCTAACACAAGAGCTACTTCACGTTCAGATAGAATGAACAAATAAATATGTTTTCAGACCATAATGGCAGAAAAGTGCTTCCACTCTATTTGTACATCAATTATTTCCTTCTATTTAAACGCATGACTAATTACCCTTGGAAGCAGAATGGCTAACATCCAGTTGAGTATAGGCATCCCTTTTAATTTAATCAAGAACTCATCTAGCTTGAAAATCATGGCAATTATCAATGAAGTGGAGGGTTGTATGGACCTAAGCCCTTTAGCAGAAAGTGCAGTGCATCACAGGAGGGTGACTTCCAGAAAGGATGAAGGGAAATGTCCAGATTATGGAAAAAAATGCACAGTTTGTGAGGTAACATCAGAGAGGTACTCATGACTACTCAGGAAGATGCAGAGATTAGTGTTTGTCCCAGCCTCAAAAGTCCATGGCCCAATTTTCAGTAAAAATTAAATATTTGTGAAAATGGGGGTTTTGTGGAAACCCCCAGGTATAAAACTCCAAGCCACCATCATTAAAAATCCTTTGGGATTACTTTTGCCTGCACTGATGTGAACCAATTCCTCCTGCAGCTTAACACAGCCTGGCTCATCACAAGATCTTTAAGCTGACCCTGGAGTTCAAACTGATTGTTTGTACACCCACAGACACGAGAAAGGCACATCGAGGAGACCACACACACACTGTACCAGCTTTCTCAAGGGCTTCCCCCCTCTACAGCCATTACAGGTGTCACTTCTTTGCCTGCTCTTGAATTCAGCTGACATGCCATGTGCCCAGCAAAGCAGCCAGGGTAATGTTGTGGGCAGTAATTTGAGATTTTTGGCTATGGTTTCTAATATGCAAACAGAATTATAGTTTTTGCCTTGTTACCATTGCTCAGTCTTATCCCAATTTTGGCCTCCCTCAATTTCACTGGTTAGAAACAGGCTGTCTTTCAGAGAGAGGAGTTTGAGCAGAAGAGGACCAGACCAACACCTTCTTCCCCTCCAGAGACCAACCACTGAAAAAAATCACAAGAATCATAATCACAGAATCACAGAATGGTTCAAATTGGAAGGGACCTTCAAGATCATCTTGTTCCAACCTCTGGTATGGGCAGGAAACATTCTTCCCCTAGGACCAGGTTTCTTAAAGCCATTCCCCTTGTCCTGTCACTATGTGCCCTTGTGAAAAGTCGAAATCATGTTCATCAGGCAGCACTGGGGGTAATTTCTTGGTTTTTAACATCCATATGTTGGGAACACACCACATATGTTTAACAGGAAACATACAGCTAAAGCAAAAATGATATGTGAAAAAGAAGGTCCTTTACCTCATCAAGTCCCTGCAAGAGCTGAAGAGCATTAGTGGTTTCTTCCACTGATATTTTGCATTAGTCCTTTGGAAGAAGGCTTGGCATAATGAGAATTAGATATGCTGCTAAAAAAACCCCAAAACCAACAAGAGATGTCCATGGGTGTTTTTAATGCCTCTGTACACCACGCATCTCAACGCAAGACTTCTGAGACAGAAAAAGACAACATTAAGCAGCATATGTATTCCTGTGTTTATATATATATATGCATAAAAATATATATTCCCATCTCCAAAGATCAAGTCAGATCACTTGGAGATTCTTATACTTAAAAAGCAACTTCACGGAGCCAAAAAGCAAGAGGCATTTGATTAAAACAACTAATTAGGGTTTGGCATGGGTACTATGAAAACCTTAGAAGCTGTTGGCTATCAAAACTTTTCTTCTGAAAGAGAAATCTTCATTGCCTGCCAGCAACAGTAGCAGCTCGGCAGGCTCACATGCTGCTCTGCTCCGTGTTTTCTCATCCTTGAGCAGCCACTGGCCAAAACTGATGTGAGACACGGAGAGGAATTATTTGCTGCTACAGTATTTGCCTTTTCACAACGTGGCAAATCACAACCCAAAGTTCCAGATTCTAAAAAATTCCGATTTCTTAGGTAAATATTTGTTTACAATCAGAATTAATTTTCCATATGTTTACAGAAGCCATGACCCATCCATACTTGAAGGAGAATGGTAGGGTTGCTTTCTGACCAAATACCCCATTGGATTGTGTATTGCCTTGTTTTGCAAATCTTCCTACAAACTGCACATGTTCAGACAAAAGCTTTGATACCTGAATATCTATGAAAAATCCAAGTTTAATCCCAAGTTCAGTACTGTAACGACAGAGCTGTATCACACCTCATCTTCTACCTTTCCAAGGTCAAAAGTTATTTAGCAGGACACAGAAGAACTTCTCCTCTTTGAAAAAAAAACAAAAACAAAAACAAAAAACCCCCATGAATTTCTAAAGTTAGGGTTCTGAGCTTGAACTCAAGCCCTTACAAAAGTGAGGGATAATTCTAAGACATAGGAAGCCTTTGGCCTTCTCAGTAAGATGGAGTGTGTTTTCCTTGCCAGTTTGTACATGTTTCAACAGCCTTCTGCCACAGTTTTGCCCTTCTGGAAATTCAGGTTTAAACAAATCCAGGATGCCACAGGGAAAACTAAAGTTGATGTAGAAGCAGCAAAGCCTGTTCATCTCCAAAAATCACTCCTGAGATGGTCTGTGAGCAGATGCAAAGATATCTTTGGAAACACTAAGTGGGGAGGTGAGGATGCAGGAAAATGGCAGAGAAGATGGGTTTATGTTCATTCCTTTATGCACACACATGGGATTCCTCTGAGCAAGTCCTAACCATGCAGACACAGACCTCAGGCAGACATGGATGATCCCAATCCCTCCTGGGTTTTCTGGGTGGGACACTTTGCAGGTGGATCACAGTTCAACAGAGTAGCTCTCTGAAATAAAGGACAGCTTGGCAGGTCATTGCCCTCAACTCTGTGCACCCCAAGAAGGCAGGACTAGATGTCAAATTCCCCCTGAAGCCACAGCAGCCCCTGGGCTCAGCAGCTTTGCTCTCTGGTGTCCAGCACCCATCCCCACTCCCCAAATGCGCTGTGGTGCAACAGGGTCAGCTCTGTGAAAAATCCCAGGGCATCCAGCACTGCTTGGGAAATTAAAACTCAAAGGAAAGATGAGCATGACTTTTGTTTTCTGAGTAGGCCTTTGAGTTTTTTCACTGTGCTCTAATCACAGAAGTTCATTTTTGTCCCATGGCTTGCTCCCCTCCTGCAGATACCAGGAATGCCCCCAGGAGGTTCCAAGGGAACCAAGGGAAGGCTGCTCTTGCCAGCCTGGGTGAACACAGGTGGTGAACAAATGTACAGGCGAGGAAAAAGAAGTGCAGAGTCAAGGAGAGACCAAAGGGGAGAGAGGAAAAGGAGCAGAAATCAGCAGCAAGGCAGACTATGGAGGGGAGGAGGGGAAAGCCCATGGACTGAGGAAGAAAGGAAAGGAACAAGATAAATACAGGGTTGTGGCAGCTGTGTGATGACAGGCACTGGGATGAGCGGACAGATACAAGACCCAGCAACAGTTGTGAATGAAAAGTTTACAAAGGCTGATTTCTTTCCCGGACTCCCACTTTACATGACTTGAACTCAGGAAGAGAGAAAACCACAGACTCTGTGTCTGCTCAGCCTGCCCAGGACATCCTTTAAGAACCAGCCAAAACCCAAAAGCACTGTGATGTGTGACTGGAGGCCATGAAGAGCTCATGCAAGAGAGCAAATCCTGGGGGAGCCACCCATTTCCCAGCAGTAGCTGGCTCAGAGAGAGGGTTCCTGGCCTCTGGGGTGTTGGCTGTGGGCATGGAAGGGCTCGTGCAGAATTAGCTCCTGAACAGGGCATTAACTCCATCAACTGGACAAGCGCTCTCTCATGGCTGGAGACCCGAGTGGCATTTATTACTCTCAATTCAGGTTTGTAGGAGAGCCTTCCTGGAGCAAACTAAATACTTTATTTTCTTCTCCTTCTTCTTCTTCTCTTCACTTTTTTTTTTTTTTTTTTTAAGAAAAAAAGCCAAAGCATGCTCTGCCAGTACATGCAAAAGCCAAAGCAAGGAGATGAGCATTGCCTTAGGATCCAGAGGTGAATTTTAGACCATTTCACTGCAGCAGATAAACTGATAAAAGTGGCTCACAGCCGGCAAGATTTTTACCTGCACTAGCAACACCCAGTGGATTTCCAGTCCATCACCATAATTGCTGCAAGCAGTACATGCCTATTCATAGGGAACAGGGAACACAGACCTGAAATGCTGGATTTGCTTTTCTTCTTCATTAGTGCTTATTTTAACTTTCTCCTGAAAGTAAATGGGCAAGTTCCACTACTGGCAACCGAAGACACTGTTTATTGCCAAGATGAAAAACTAATGTTCCCTTGCTATAGGCTTTATATTCAAAGCAGAAGGAAGAACATGGTTCAAGACTGCTAATGCAGCTGGCTGCTATTAAAGAAAAAAAAGTCTCCTCTAAGCTGGCTTTGACACCAAATAAAAGAAACAGCTAGAGATTTCCCCCCAAATAAAGTATTCTTTCAATGAGAAAATATGTAGGTAAAAATCCTGGTGTGGGCAACTTACTGAAAAGTTGTCTTTAGGTTTTCCTTTAGCATAAACTACAAATCTATCTTCATGATGCTGTCCCCTGGGGGGAGCACAGAAGCCATAAAGGTGCAGTTCCCACAGGTGGGACTCCCTACCTATGTTGTGCATCGCAGCACAGAGGGGGGAAATGCAAAGCATCTAAATGTGTTTAGATCGTAGAATATCCTGAGCTGGAAAGGACCCTGAAGGATCCTTGAGTCCAACTCCTGGCCCTGCACAGGACATCCCAAGGATCCCATCATGTGCCTGAGAGAATTCTCCAAACTCTTCTTGAACTCTGTAAGGCTTGGTGCTGTGACCATTCCCTGGGGAGCCCGTTCCAGTGCCCAACCACCCCCCGGATGAAAAACCTTTTCCTAATATCCAACCTAAACCTCCCCTGATTCAGCTTCAGGCCATTCCCTCGGGTTCTGTCACTGGTCACCAGAGAGTTTGCACCAAGCCCTGCTTTGTGCCTAGGTTTGCTTGGATGAAGGGAGGTGGCTGTATTCTTCCAGGGAGCTCTACTCCCCTCCCATGCTACCATGCAGCCACTCCTCTCAGCAACAGGGAATATTGACTTCAAAATTTGCTTCCCTGCTCCTAAGCCAACACACAATCTTGTACTTTTACATCTAATGGGTTTAAAACATTCAGGCTCCTTTCTGGTCCCAAATGCATATGCATTTCTTCATATATTCAAGCCTAAACTAACCCAGATCCAATTCCCGAAAATATTTAAGGATGCACTTAATTTAAAACATGTGAGCAGTCTCAGTGAGGTCAGTAGGATTAAGCTTGAATATAGCTGCTTTCTAACAGACACCAGCCATGCTTCTCCCTGCTACACCAGAATAGGAGGGCCAGAAAAACTCAGTAACAGTCAATTTTGCCACAGAAGAACTTTGCCCAGGATGAAAAAAAGATAAACAGGAAATAGAGAAGTGAAGCCATTTGCTCCAACATCAGAAAGCAAGTCACTAATACAGCCAAGACAAGCACCAGTGATCCAGGGTCCAACAGGTCCACTGTTCACAGGGAACTACACGTGGGGCTTTCACACCACAGCACACACAGGGGCTTCAGCCACAGCAGTGTTTTAACTTCCCATCTTCCCAAAACAGTCTTAAGGGGAATTAAAGGCAAGTCAGGCCTGATGAGCTTATTGTACCAGTCTCCTCCAAATAAATACAAGCTAAAAATAGCAGCAGAGGACAGATACTGCATCTCACCAAGAGGAGGATAAGCCTCCCTTGCTGTAGGCACACAAAAGCAGGCCAGACAGATGTTTATGCTGGGTGATTTAGCACATCTGAATTTGTCAAGTTGTTTGATAACTTCATACTCAAGCACGTTTCTTTCCTCATTACAGAAACATCCTGTTTTCCAGCAAAAAGTGCTGCTGGCACCAGAATTCCCCACATACTGTTTTCTGCACAGCAGAAATCAGAGGAGTTTATCGCTCGGAAAGAAAAGCTGTAGAGAGGTGGTGGTTTTCAGTCAGCTTCTGGTGGGTCTTCCCCTCCCTCCTTCCACCCTTTAAAATGTGGTGGCTGTGCCCGTGCAATAGGGACAAGCTTGATCCTTTCTTTCCCCAGGCTCCTGGCTGCAAAGCAAACATGCAATGCCAGCACAGTGCTGTTCTTCCATTGCTGGTGCTCTGCAGGAAGACGGGATCCGATTTACCCCAGAAGCTCAGCCTCTGTGTTTCAGCTCTACAGGGACACTCCTTAATCTGCATGAGGAATCCAAAGGACTTGAAACAATAAGAGAAAAGGAAATAATTGTTTTAAACCACGTACTGAAATATCGTTGTGTGGATGGACTTAACAGATGGGGAATGCAATGGGCAAACTCAGGCTTCCCTGGGTTCGTTTCTCAGAACCAGGCTGCCCCATCCCTTCTGCAGGTAGAAAAACAGGAGGGGATGATGTGTGAAAGCTTCCTCGACCACATGGAGAAGTGATGGTAGCTGGGACCCAGGGCATTGAAGACCCTACCTGTGCCAGAGTGATGCAGTCAGGCATTTTTCAGGGCTTGGACAGGAAGTGCACTTTGTGCATGGCCATATTTCTATAATATTCAAAGAGTTCAGAAACCTCTGGGGAAAACATTCACCTTAAAAAAGGTATTAAGAGACTGAAAATGCTGTATCCATTTACATTGGCCAACAGAGACTCTTGACTTGCCAGGGGACGGCATGTAGGGAACAAAGTGCCTGCTGGACACTCAGATTTGCTAAGAGCAGCATGCTCTGACCCCTCTGGCTGCTGCTGGCAGACCCAGCCCAGTGCCTGTGCTTTTGTACAGGAAGGAGGTCTGCACACCCCATCAGCTCTTCTGGACTTGCCACCCAGCACACACTGGCAAGAATAAGGTGTCAGAGCATCCCTGCTACCCTCAGCACTGCTGCTGCTGGTGGAGAGTCTGTGGAAGTGTCCTCAGAAGTACATGTTTCAGATCAGAAGTGTGAGCTGGATGGAGAAGTCCTGATCTTTTCCACTTCCTGCACTTTGCCTCCCACCACACAGAGGGCTCCAGCTGTGAGGACAGGATTTCTTACAGGTACAAATGATAAGTATGTCCTGTCAGCTGAGGGGTCCAGCATCTGACCAGAAATAGTTAAATCAAACCCCAAAGCTTGTACAGTGTGGACAAGTGTGTGGACATCAGGTCCTTAGCATAAGTACTTCATTCTCCAGATCCATTTCATACAGATGCCACCTAAGCTGCAAGCAGGCTGCTGTGTGCACCCTGTGCTCCATCCTGGGGTGTCACATCCACCTAAGCCCACTGTACAAAACATCCTGCGAGCAGTGACTGCCACAGCACAGTGTGCTGAGTGAGGACAGCTGTGACACTGCAGGTCTGTTTTTAAGGGCATTCTATTTCATGTTTCAAGGGCACACACTGGCTCAACCCATCTGAATTACTGCAATTACTTTGGTATCAGAGCCCATCTCACTTCTCCCTACAGCCCAGGGCCAGTAAAACCCCTGACACACACAGGAGATGAGTTGGGGTGCCCAGCAAGCAGGACCCACAGTCAGCTGCAGATATTTAGATTCCACTCTGAGATGCTGCACAGCCAGGACTGGCAGAGAGAATCTGTGTAAGAGCTCCCATCAGTCCCACTGGGAGATTCGGACTTAAAATTCTGCTGTGGGGAACTCTGAAAACATCAGCCCAGGTTCCTTTCAGGAGCAGGGCTTGGGATTCCCTCCTCCTCCCTCTCTCCTTCTCTTCAGCAGCACAATGTCGCCCTTTCTCTGTTTCCGAAAGGGGTCTTGCAGGGCTCTGCATCAGAGATCAGGGGCCGTTTTGAAAGAAGGAACCCGCAGTTTGACCCCTGCTCTATTGAGAGACCTTTTGTGCCTCTGCAAAGCTCTGCACTCTGCACTGGCCTCGCGGCCAGCGGAGGGAAACGCTGCAGGAAGCAGGGATTTATTCTGCTGCTGACAATCGGGAGCAGCAGTGTCCTCTGGTGCCTTCATTGTCCAAAGGTGTTTGAGTGTAAAGCTCACACATAATAGCGACTTTCCAGTGATGCCTGTTGAAAAAGCCCTTTGGAGCTCGCCAGCTCTGCTGGGAATGTAAGACCTCAGGTGTTCGGGCTTATCTTCCAACCAAACTCATTTATTTACCAGCCAACTCCGATTACTCCTTGTAGTTAAAAGAAAGCCCCAAAACAAAGGCTCAGCAGCCGTGTGCTCCTCAGCCATTCAGCCCTGCCGGTGCGGGAAGCAGGTGTTTCGAGGTCTGCATTCCCACTCCAGTCTGAAGAGGCTGGAATAAGACACCACCCTTTGAAATGTCCGCTCAAAAAGAAAGAAAGAGGCAGCACAGCCTCACTTTGTGGGCTGGGAGCAGGCAAAGGGCTCAGCTAATTCATAGCATGAGCTGGCCGAGTGCTGAAAAAGCATTCCCATGGAAATTTCTGCAAATATGGAAATGGATCTAGCTAAGTGGTTTTTACACCTTTTTTTTTTAATGGTCTTTTCTAAGTGCTCAGGGAGTGCACATTTTTCACTTCGAACACCTACATACCTCTTTGCTGATAAACAGGCATTGGCAATGGAAACAGGTTGGATATCAGGAGGAATTTCTTCACAGAAAGGGTTGTTATCATTGGAATGAATGGCCTGGGCAGTGAAGGAGTCACCATCCCTGGAAGTGTTCAAAGTGGCACTCAGTGCCATGGTCTGGTTAACAAGATGGTGTTTGGTCAAAGGTTGGACTTGATGAATCTCAAAGATCTTTTCCAATCTCCTTGACTGTGATTCTGATTCTATAAAACAACCATCTCTATCACCCTCCAATGACAATCCAAGGAGCCATCCCATCAGCACCCCAGTCTGACACAAAGGCACTGATAAGACTGGGAGCACTCCGTTGGCACAGAGCCCTCACCCCTTGGCTCTGAAAATCTTCACCTGAATTTAGAAAAGCATTCTTCAAAGTGTAAACTTAGTTGGGGTGGTGAGGGGGGAAACCTTGCAAAAAGAAGGTTTTAGTAGGAGCAAAAGATAATGTTTGTTACATAGATCACAAACTGCAGCTTGAAATCATCCAAGCACAGATCAGGGTGCCAGTGTCATATCTCTTTTGCCCTCATAAATAATATTAATTGGTATTTGTTATGCAGAGGTATTAAAAGTAAGGATGATGAGGAGGTGCTTGTGCTGACACAGGCCCAAAGGCTCTGCTTTCCCAGGGCTCGGTGTGCTCTGGGGTGCTGCACTGGGAGGAGCAGGGGCAGGTGCTCTGAAACGGTGCTTGAACATGATTCTGAGTTGCTCTCTCTGTGATGGCTCTTTGAAAACATACCCTGGCCAATCAGCAAACACGAGTGGGATTTCCTGGACCTTTGTGTTTGCCTTTTTAAAACCTATTCCACAAAATATTTGCCAAGCAGCAAAACTGGGGCTAAAGTGCTGGTCCAGCTCAACCATTTTCTGTGCTGTAGCATCCTCCAGGACTTGGACAAAGGCTCCTTGTCCTGCTTTTACTATGCTGCTCAAGTACAGCAACATTACTATACCCAGTGTGGCCAGGTAGTGCCCATGTCAGTGCTGGATGAGCCCAGCCCCACCACCCAGATCACAGAACAGCAGCACCTTCGTCTCAAAATGGCCCAGACAAACCTCAGCATCTCTGGCATTTGGCTGTACCTGCAGCTCTCAAGCCCACAAGCCTCGCAGCGCACTGGGGCCCTTCTGAAATGCACACTCCCTCGTAACCCAGCTATGTTAAGATAATAGCACCCCCCCACCTCCCTTTTTAATAAAGCTGCCAGTTTTAAAGATGCATCACAGTAATTTCTTAAAAGCTACAAGCCGTCAGTGCTGCCTAAGTGCTCTTTACTGGGAGTATGGCACTGGGGGACTGCAGAGAACTCACTCGCAAGCTAAAAATATTCCCACCTCATTATATACTCCAGTGGATTACTCAATAATTACACTTATTAGAGCCAAAGGTAATTACCATTTTGCTAATCAGGTGTCCCCTTTGTTAATACACAAAGTCAGCCACGCCACCATTATTCTTGGCCATGCCTCACACCTGCAGCAGCAGGGCCTCTGCACTCACACTGCCCTGCAAGGACGGTGCTTAACCCCCAGTCATCAACTCTAAACACCTCCTCCTCCTGCAGGGGTAAGGCTTCTGTATCCAAGTCATGGTCAAGTTCAGACAGAACCAATGTGACCATCAGGAGATGAAGGCTGTGCCCAAGCCTTCTGGATCCAGAGTGGGGACATTTGCCAGACATTCACTCTGCCTGCACTGAGCACCTCATACCATGGGTGATGCCTTCAGTGTGACACAGACACAGCACAGTGGCAGCTCTGTGTGAGTGTGATCACCACTGGCCATGCAGAAGTAAGAAGGAAACTCTGCCCACCCATCCTCATCACAGGGTCCCATCAGAACCACATCACCAAAACATCTCCAGAAGTCTGAACACCTTCAGGAGCTGCACGCAGCAGCAAGCTGGTGACCTGCAGTTGGATTTAGGCTGTGCATAAGTGTTTCTCTCACAAACAGTGGCCAGGCAAAGCCATTCTAACTTCCTCTGTGTTTAGTACCATTGCCATGCCAGAGCTGCCCCAGCAGTACTGGCCAAAGCAGCCCACACAGGGAAGGCTTTTACTTTGGTCCTCCTATTGCTGTTTCATGGGATGGGTTTCTAAGAGCAGAGAGAGGGAAAAAGCTGCCATGCTGCCAGTAGAAAATATGCAGGAATGAGAGGTCAGCAGTACAGTCCCCTCAAAATCCCAAAGACATGTTAAAGGCTTTATTGTTTGGCATCTAATACTGGGGCCTGCTTTGTCTCTTCTCTCTGCATTTAAAGCTACATTCACTTTTGGGTTTTTGTCCAAGTCTGACCAGTTACCAAAAGGCATTTTTATTCTCTCCACAGTCATTTCTGGGAAGAGTAATTAATTTATGTTAATTTGGAGAGAAAAGGCATAGCAATGAACTTTTCCAGTCCAGAGATAAATGGTAATATATAAAAAACTTACTGGTGATAAAAAGATAAAACACATAAGTTATGATCTTTCCACCATAAAGTGCTGCTTACTGAAAGAAGCAAATTATTCTGAGTGGTTTCAACCCTTTCAAATAGTGTAACTGAAAACAAAAGTCCATTTTTTTAATCCGAGCTACAATGCATTAGGCTCGTTCTTTCCAAACCAGACCATCTTCTGTTCACTGTTAACTGGTGATCCAGAAGGAAGAAATTCCCTTGACCACTCCAGGTTGGCTGAGCTAGGTATAGGAGATATTGAAGGAAGGGGCTGGATAGAGATGAGAATGAATGAAAGAAATTCAATAGGATTTTACTTTCCACTGAGTATTTCACACTCCTGTTCTCTGTGTGAGATACTTTTTGTGTTGTTCTTTCAGAGCAAAAATCTGTTTTCAGCAAATGAACCAGAGCATATTAAACAATAAAAAGTTGGTGAAACATGGGTAAAACCCCCAAACATCTAGGGAGTCATAATTCTGCCACTTTGAGCCTGGACCAGGAGCAAGCTACAGTCTTGCCCTTAGTTCAGAACCACCCTAGGAGATGCTAATTGGACACTATCAAAAGTGTTGCAGTCCCAAATTTCAAAATGGCACAAAGGAAGGACAAGTACTCAAACACCAAAGCAAAATGCCTTTGTGCAGTGACTGGGTGGATACAGAGAATGGTGGAGAGCATGGTCAGAGCTACAGCTCACTTCCTGCAGGGAGAGCGGCACAAGAAAAGCACTGGGAAGAGAAGTATTGCGCAGCAGGAAAAACTCAATTTTACAACTGCCCTACCTCTCCTTCCCTGGTAACACCAAGACATCCATCAGCTACATGAAATCTCACTTTCTAGAGTAAAAGCTAAATTACTGACAGCATGCAGGGAAATGGAGACAGAACAAGCTGAAGAGCTACTGAATCAGCTGCGTTGGGAAGGAATGGCACTGGTTGTCTCCCAAAAACATCCCACTCCAGGGATGGAGCAAAGCCCTCATTAATCATCAGGTGCTGATGCTCTGCTGTACTTAGTGCTAATTTGCAGCATTTAAAGATGATTATAGGCTTGAGCCACACAGGTAACTCAGTCCATCATAAAACACATCCCAGACCCAGGCTTCATTTTCTCTAAACCAGGTGCCTTCAGGATTACATAGACACACACTTCAGACCAGAACTGAATGACAAATCTGAAGCTGATAGACTGTTTACAGAAGGAGAAAAGCTCTGAAGTAATTGCTGGCAAATTATCATGAGGAACATTATCAAGCAACAAGGCAAATCCCTTTCCAGAGGGGAAGAAGTGCTGCTTGCACTGGTCTCTCCTTGGGGATATGGCTTAAACCCCACTGCTGGCTGCACTGAGAGCAACGGCTCAGGGCTGGAATTTCAAGGCTCCCTTCACACTGTTATTTGTCAGGAGGGAACAGCTAATAGCCTTTTGTCAGTGCTTTCTGTGCCCTCTCTCCAAAATCAAATTACTTTGTGCAAATGGAAAATTACCTGAGAAATCAGGCAGGTGTTTAAGAAGGGATTGGGATCCTCAGAGGAGTTAGGTGTACAGAGCCAACATTCTGCAGTGGAAACCCCAGCAAAGCATAGCCAGGTTGAGATCAGGTTCATAAATGCTCTCTGATGTCTGTGTGATCCTTCTAGACTTGTCAGCCTCAGCAATCCTGAAATCAGGTCCCCAGGACATCAGCAGCTTTGCTACCAGCAAGAATTATTCACATCCTTTCCATCCTGTACCTAAAGACCAAGTTCAGCTCTTTCTGTCCCCTCTCCCAGCTGGGTTTCTTCTGCTTCTCCAGCTATCCCTTTCTTTGGAGATGTTTCCCAGCTCTTCACCATGGCAAACATCATGCACATTCCTCAAGACCCACAAAAGCTCTTAGCAATCTCCCCACCAGGTGAGTTTGTCTCCTCCAACCAAAACAAAACACCACAAGAAGCCAGCTGAGACTGGGCAGCCAACACTAACCCTCTGAGTCAGCTCATCCTCTCTATCCATCCATCAGTCACCTTGTACCAAATTTCAGCAGAGGTTTTTAAACTGCCCTGAGGGAACCTGGTGACTGTCAACATCTTTGTCACCGTTAGTTCACAGCCCTTTCCCACTTAATTTTCTACAGGGTTACAGGGATCTGTCACATTTCAGGGCTGTTTGCAAGGGAGGCAAACAGTTTATTTATAATTTATCTTTAGTTTTTTCTATTTATTCAAGATATTATATTATTTAATATTATAAATATATTAATACATGAGATATTTATTTATTTAGGTTTATTCTGGTGCAACGGAGAGGCGAACCCATAGCACCAAGATATCAGATATTTTCCCAGAACCAAGGCAGTGAGACAGCAGCACTAAGGGGCTTGGAAACAGGCACCCAGGGTTTTGTGTTCAATCCACCAGAGCACAGGGCTTCTGCACACTCTGCTGCTGCTGGCAAAGGACAAGGGAACAGGAATTACTGCCCCCAATGCCTCTGGGTTATTGCAGCCTGGCTCTCTTGGTAGAAGAGCTGCAAGGACGTTTGGGTGAAGGACTCATCAATGATTTATGATTTCTCTTACTGGGGAAAAGGAAAAGCTGCCAACAAGCAGCAGGTTCTCCATGTAGGGAGGCAAGTGGCAGGGCCAACACTCAGATCACTTTGCAGCAGCAGGCAGGTACAATGTGGCATCCTGACCACAGCCAAGTTTCAGACTCCTGTGAGTGCCCAGCCTCAACCTGTTCCTTAATGCAGAGCTTTATGAGCAAGGAAAGCATCACTGCTGACAGGCACAGGACAGAACTCCCTGCACCACTACAGCCAAACTGCTCAGCTGAAGAACATGCAACACAAACGTTTCTTAGTGCTACAACAACGGCTGTGGAGCCCAAGCAGGCAGATGAAGGGTTCCCTACAAGGCCAACCAAAGCTTCTGTTTGCTTCTGGGAGCCTTCTGAGGTTCAAAGATCTTAAACAAACAAGGCAGCAATTGAAAGCCTATCACCGGCTTCCCTGGCAGCCGGTCTGCGGGAAGCAGAAGCTTGTAAAGAAGGTACTGAGCTCCAGCTGGCAGACACCAGCCAAACTCCAGTACATTTGTAGGGAAAGTTTAGGGCAACATGGCTGGCTTCTCTGCTTGGAAACAGAGCAGCCTTCCCTTCCTCTTGGATACGCCAGCTGTGCGATTTAAGGTCTCCAACATGCGGCCTGAAAATGAATGGGGCTCTCCTGCCCCTAGAGACCCAGGACCAGTGCTAAGGCAGCATGCCCATGGGGAGAGATATTTATCTGGGTTCCCTTAGGAGTATTGCAGTAGCAATAATGATGACCCAGCAATTTAAATTAGGACATGCAAAGGCTTTTCTTAGAATAAAAGTTTTTAGAGCATGTAGGACAGCAACTGCAAACAGCAAAATTTCTCCACAACCATAAAACTTCACAAAACCCCCAAAACCACAGGCAGGAAATTAAAGAGAATTCAGAGGAAAAACAACGCCAAACGATTACATCTCTGTAGGGATTATACTGGGAAAAGCTAAAAAATAACAAAGACCTTGATCTTTCAAAGGCAGGGCCCGTGCTCAGCTTTGCCGGCAGGAGATGCAAAGGCAGAGACAGGGCACCAGGGACCACGACCGACCACGGCAGGGGAGACAACAGGACCCAGGAGACCCCTTTTATTTCTGGCTTGCTCTTTATTAATTCCAAAACTGGAATCGAGTCCAGACTAGCTGAAGCCACAGGCTTATTACACTTGCTTGCATTTTTTCCCCTTAACTTTCTTTTTCTTTCTCTCCACTGCAGCTCTGTAGTACGGTTTTTATTTTAGCTAATGAATCCCTGCCCACACATGCGAGAGACTCCAAAACACCCACAGACCAGAGGCAAGGGAAGGAAATGCCGGAATTGTTTGCTGAAATCTGGCAGAGGCTATTTTACGCGAGGGGCCAGAGGAACACAGTGTTCTCCAGAGATCCTGAGAAGGGTGAGGTCAGAGACTGGCTTCTGCCACAAGGCCTCAGCATTGGGAGGCTTTTTTGTCTTTTGCAATTACATAATGTCTTTTCCATGCCTTAAGTCGGTTGCTTCCAGATTGCTGGAGAGAGCTCTGAAATGACACACTCCACAGCTTTTTAAAAAAAAAACCAACCAAAAAACCACACAACACACTTCTGCTCATATAAAACTGCAAAACCTCGTTTCCTGCCACAGTCCTGTATTGTAACAGATGGAGGAAAGGGGGGGAAAGGGCTTTTTTTTTCCTCTTTCATTTTCCATATTATCCATGTGTTGGCAACACACTGCTGTCACAGAGTGGTGGAAAGTTCATTTACGGGAAACCTTCCGAAACTGGAGCAGCTCATAAAACTTTTAATGCAGACCTGGTTAAAAAATAATGACATGAGACCTGAACGTTTTTCAGTGCAGTTGGGGAATGCATTTTTGGTCTATTCCTACACCTTGAGCAAATCATATTAAGAACTATTTTAACCATAGAAAGAGAGAAAAACTCAGCTAAAAAGGCAAAACAGGGATGAAGTGAGAGTTCAAGGAGTGAAACTTCTTGGGTCTTGTGATCCAGGCAGGTGATGAGGCACCTAAACTATGCTGCCTAAACCCTTTGCCCACCTTTACCTGTGGGGGGACTTCTTAGCAAGGCCTTTAGCTGACAATGACCAAAAATAAAACAGCTATGAGGCAGTCTGGAAGCTTTCAGGAATGAAAACGTCACTTTCTAATTTTTGACTACAGGCAGAAGATGAAGATGGTTTGGATGCTGGGGCAGAACCACAGGCACCCATGGACTGAGGAGCCCTGCACTAAATTGCAAGCTATGCCTCCAGTTGGTCACAGCCTGGGGAAAACCACTCATATCCGGATCCACAAAATTACTTTGGCATCAGACCACTACTGCTTTGAAGGCTTCAAGCAACTTTTTCAGCTCTCAGAAAAATGACTGTATTCCCTAAAATAAAGTGGTGGACCCATCCCATAGGAGAGGAGTGAGGGCCTGTGGATCTGAAGGGTTTAACAGCATGAGGAAACATTTGCCCAAGACATTCTTCTCTCTTAACACCTTCTGTCCCGATCCACCAGGACTTTTCTTCTCCTATCCTGTAGCCTTTCTGTCCTTCTGCTTTTTGTCCAGATACCAGGGAGCACAGAGCACGGGGTCAGTACATGGGGTTAGCAGTGAGAGCATATTTGCCTAATTTGAGCATCTGGATATATGGAGCAACTTGGAGGCTCTTAGATAAAGCCACAGAATTTCTGTAACAGCCACGATGTGGGTGACATGCTTCAGCTGCTCTAAATCCACGTGGTCCCTGTTTAGGCTGAATCTCCTGGCTCAACCCCTCAGGTGAGGAGCAAAGTCAACACCCTGGAAGGGGCAGAGGGAAAAAGAATAGGAAAAAACCCAGGCACAGCTGGTCACAAACAGCCCATTCTGTGCTCTGGTGATGCAGAAAAAGCATTTTCTACATAACTTGGCCTGTACGAACAGGAAATCTGCGTACTGGTGTATTCCCACACCACGCACACGAGGGGTCTGCGTGCCGCTGGAGTGCCTGCAATGAATCATTCATTGTCCTTCCTCAGGCTTTCCAGTAGGAAGAAGCTACACATTTGACCTTACAAAAAGCAATAATTTTGCCTGGTAAGATGAGGCCAGCAGTAAGTCAGGCCTTGCTGGCAGCCTCAAACACACGGGAGGAGATACGGGTTGCTGCTGCTACACCGCCAAGCGCTGCATCAGCATTTCCATACCAAGCTACTATTTTCAATACTGCTACAAGTGAGCCAAGAAAAGAAACAAAAGGAATCTTCCCCCAAAATACCTTTCCTTTAAAAATATATAAATCATCCTGCAGGTTTCCATCTCCAATAGAAAAATTTAGAAGTGGCCATTCTTGTTTTACAACATCTCATTTCCCTGTGAAGAGGACTGCTGTTCTTGTGATTTTTAAGGGAAGCTTGCTCACATACTTTGTCAAGAGAAGGAATCAAACAGGTAATATTTTTAGAAAATTGGAAATATGATCAATCCAAGGCTCATGGAGGTCAGTAGGGCCAAATGGGGAAAAGAGAATGATGTCTGTCAGTATAACTTGTCTCTTCTAAAATACTTGCTCTGACAGTCGCTGCTCTTGTATCTATGAGTTCTTAACAAAAGCAGTTATTAGGATAGTTAGAAGGAATTATTCATCCTGGGTAACTTGATTTTCATTGTCTGCCAGGGGAAGGAGTAAGTAAGATGGGTGATTGGTCAGACCACCTGCCTGACATCTCTGCTCCTTCCCAGATTTCCTGGGCAACCTTGAGGACCCTTGGAGGAGTTTTTGGCAGGTTTGCACAGAACCTGGTAACACAGACAAGTCCTGTGCTCTGTACCACTGCATACTGTCAGAGGCTGTGCTGTGACTGCCCTCATATTCCTACTGGTGAACTGGGGACAGGAAAGTCTCCCTTGCACCACAGACGTCATTGGGAATCCTGCAGTGCTGGAGGCAATGCAAGTGTGTCACACAGACAGAAACTGGACAACACCCCAAAAACTTTCCCCCTCTCCGATGACCCCATGTTGGACCTAAGGCAGGAAGAGGGATGTGCCTGCAGACCTCACCCATCCTTGCTGAAAGCTGCTGGGAATTTCACGCTCCAAACCTGAACATCTTGTGTTTCATGTAATCTCATTGAAAATATTTTGATTTATGATCTCAATTACCCGTTAACTGAAATCCCACATCTCAGATATTGTAAAATTAAGCAATAATGAATAAGAAGCTGTGCTGTTGAGGCGCTTTACAGAGTGATTCACATTAAATAAGAGACTTTGTAGCCAATATAATAGTTCACCAGATTAACACATACCTCGCTGAATAGTAAATACTTTTATTTGTGGCTGCTTTGGAAACATCATTGCATTCAGTAATTAGCAAAGAGTAAGACTAATAAAACATATTTTAAAAAGTCAGAAGAAAAGAAAAACTTTGGGTATAAGTGGAGCTTGTGCCTTATCCAAGCCTGAAGGAGAATTTAAAGATTTAATTACAGCTAATGAGCACATATTTCAAAAAGCAAAAGCAGCAAAGCTCTTTTAGCAGCTTAATAATGCATAGAAGGTTACAGTGAAGTGTGATGCTCCCATGGGGGGCAAAGTGTGTTTCTCTGGGAACATATTCAAAACCCAAAGGGAGCGCAGCGTGATCCAAAGGCCAAAGAGGAAAGGCAAATCCTGCCATGAGATGGACACTTCTCTCCCAGCTTTTGCACATTAAAATTCCTCCCAAGCTCTTTTGAGAATTACTACATTAGGCAAAGCTTATGGTGAGCAAAGAACCTGAAGAGTTGTCCACCAAGGAGCCGCCAGGGCTTGCAGAACCATCTCCGCCAATTCTGTTTGCTTATGAAATATTAACGTGGTGCTGATGGCAATTGTTGTCTTTGACTGACAAACATGGGATACAAAAACACATTTCCTTCTGAGGGTGCATGTGAAGAAACCTTGAGGTCATGGATAAAGTTGGGAGAGAAAGCACCAGGGGAGGATACCTGAGGATAACTTGACCTTGAGACACTGCTGATAGTGCCAGGAGGATCAGATGCCTTCTGTGATCACAAACTCGTCACTGTAAATCTGAACCCAACCACTCACATGCACCTCACAGTGGAAAGGAAAACATAATCCATAATCAGTATTTTTTGTAAGGTTCCTAGAGATCCTTGTTTAAAAAGCACACAGACCTATTTATCTCAAAATGGCCTAAAATTATGCTCTATATACACTACTGGGGGACTAAAATTGGTATGAAATATTCCTGTACAAGAGAGTGAGACACCACAACAACTAAAACATGAATGATTTTCTACCAGGAAACAACCAGATGAGTTGTATTCCTCCTGCTGAGCGCTCAAATATATCTCACCAAATCTTTGAATGAATTTGTTCCTTGAAATGTTGCTGCCTTGTACAAGCCTATTTCAAGGAATGCCTTGCAAATAGTAAATTTCAGATAGCTCACGGTCAAATTTAGAAGTTTGTTTCCTATTGAACATTTTTTAAAGCCCCAATACTGCTCATGTTCCCTGTTTTGTTGGCTCTGCACTCACAGCTTGCAAGGCATCACAAGGAACATGCGACACGGAGCTGATGTTCAGAGAAAATTTGCACAAACACATTTCATTTGCTGTAAGAAAATCATGTAGCAGAAATATCACTCCTGGAATGATCACAGAAAGATAAAAAAAGGCTACAGAAAAGGTGAAAAAAAAACCCCAAAAACCTAATCTGAAAAACCATTCTAACAGAACATTCATACAGAAAGCAAAAATAGTCCCAAACTGGTTTGCCACATAGTTTCCAGCCCCAGGTTACTGAATGATGGGTGTTGAGTGAACTGAGGAAATTAGTTACATTTTTGAGGGTTTCATACAGCTTAAACAATAATTTTCATGACATCAACAAATAGTTTGATTTGGAATCTAAGCACATAATTCAACTCACTAGCAAGTCCTTACTGGGAGGAAAAAATATCCTGTAGGGGCACAGAACTTAAAAACCAAACCAAACCCTTTTCATTCTTAAATACAAAGAATAAAGGTTATTTAAATCATCTACCTTTTATTCAATAAATCCATCCCTTGAGGCACACCATGCAGTGGATTCCTGTATCCATTATTGGTCATTGCACATTCCCAGGTGTCCTACAGGTGCCAGGTGTATGACTAAAAAGGGTAGAAAAAGGTAAAACAATGCTTTAAAGTCCATCCACCAAACCAACCATCTAGGGAGCCTGCTTCTCCATCCACAATAAGCTTAAGAATTGCAGATTACAGATTCCCATGGACAGATTCCTGCTGCTGACACAGATACCCACACCAACTGTGAGAATTTTGCCCTGGAACTGGAGACTAGACCACAGGGGCCAGTCTGGTTCCCAGGCTGGTGCTGGAGTGTCAGCAGGAGCTCAGAGCAGAAATGCATCCATCCATGGACACACAGGACACCAGGTGGCCTCTGGCATTGCAGAGAGGAATTCAGACCCTGGGGAAGGTGTCACCTCTGTCCTGCTGTTTTTCCACCCTGGGGCTGTGACCACATCAACCAAGAAAAGTGTCAGTGAACAGCTCTGGAGCACAAGCAGTGCAAGCCCTGCGTTTAGGACCAGGAAATCCATGCTGCCAACCAACTGTGTGCAGCTTTTCATTTCAGCCCTTAAAGCAGAAGAGATTTCAAAGTGATGATGGCCCTGCCACTGTGCCTCAGAAGCTGTACAGCAAAGTCATGCCCAAGCAAACCCTGGGGTAGGGGGCAGTTGTTCTTGGCTACATACAGATACATTAAGTGATATTTTTGGAAAATCCCACCTCTGTGGAGCCTCAAGAGACACCTCTGGTTATGCAGGAACCCTCAGAGGGTGAAAACCCTGCAACACAATCCCTAGCAATACAATAACCTGTATTGGAGACAGTGATTCAGAGCAGCCAGGATCCCATATCCAGCTCTTGGGCCACCCTGTCAGGACATATCTCCAGAAACTCAAGTCAAATCAATGTAAAAACCCCAGATTCACCAAAACCCAAGAGCTTTGCTCAAGAAACTTACACCTTGAGTCGTCTTAAAACCACAGATGATGAATGGCTGGATTTTTGTTCACTTGCTTGGCTCTTCTTAGGACAAATATATTTAAAAACTGTTTTCTCTTGCCCACAGGTTGCTATTAAGATCCATGGGCAAAGCCCAGCAATTTATTGGCAGTCTAACACTATTTGCAAAAACATAATAAAAAAGCCAAAATTCGATTACAAACACAATAAATTTCCTCTCCAAAGGCACCCTGTGCATCCTGCAGCCAGCACAACCCTTGGCACTGGGCAGTGCTGTTCAGCCAAACCCAGCAACTCCCCACGTGCACTGAGGGCTCACAGTGGCCACCTACAGAGCACAGGTGGCTAACCATGACCATCCTCACTGCTGGATGTTTGGCACACCCAGTGCCACCTTTCCCCAGAAAGGTCAGTGGGATACACTGCATCTGGAGCCTCCACACTCTGGCTCAGCAGTGCTGTGTGCTGGAGAGTTGGGTGTTTAAATACTGAGGAGCTTAGCAACAAATGCTCAGTACACAGAGCAGGTAAATCATTTAACAACTTCTCTGTGTTTATTAGCCAAATCAAATATTCACAGTGTGAGGTGCTAACAGCAAAAATTGTATTTTTCTGTTTGGGCCAGGTGAGGTTTCCTCTGCTTAACTGCAGCTTTAACTTTATTTTCTTTACCAATTGTGGAGAAAACAAAAATTATACTGCATGAAACTGGTGCCCAAAATCCATCTGTCCCTGAAGGAAGAAGCTATCCCAAGTGAAGAACACACTTTGATTTGCTAATGTTTTCCTGTTTCCCTCTGGTTGCCATTTCAAGTAGGTGTCAGTCTCTGGGAAGCTCAGAAATACTCTTTACTTCTTGGAGCTCAACTTCTCTCAGGAACACACTAGAACACTTCCTGCTCCAGGAGCTTGTTAGTTGAGCAGGACTTGTCCCTGTCAGTCTGCTGCTCAAGTGAGAGAATAATTATTCCTTTGGCACTTTATTCAGTTCCGTTCTGCTCCTTATAATAAGGATTGGAGCTCATTAGTACAAAATATGGTGTCTGAGAACTATTAACACAAACTAAAATATCCATGTAAAACATGGAGAGAGAGAGACTTTGAAACCTATGTGCAAAGTTCCATTTCCCATGGTTTCAGTGGGCACTAAAGCCACATAGATCTAGAAACTCTGGGAAAAAATCCTTCTGGTTTTGGTGTCCATAAAAGTCCACCCAAGGAATACCCAAAGGACTCTGCCAATTTTTCACTTCCATGAGAGTGGCAAAGCTGGGCCAGGTCACAAGATAAAATACAGGACCATGCCCCATAACCACACCTTGCAAATGTTTTCTATCAGCTGCAGAGCATTTTATTCTCTCCAGCAGCCTATGGAAAGGGCAGCGAGCGGGCTCAGCCCTTGCCCTGCCCCACCAAGCCTCCAGTGCGTGGTGCAAGGGGCAAACACAAACCCTGTTGACTCCTTGGCACTGAGAGCTGCCCCTTCCTTGCTGGGCTGTCCTGCTGCTGCTAATCAGTCACCCAGTAAAGAGAAAAGGGCCAGGCCTACGTGCTCGGAGCCTGGTGCACACGTAATGAGCTCAGCCGCGGGACGTGAAGGTTAAACACGAGAGCGGATATGAACTTTGGACCATCATCAAAGATACACTTGGTGACAGAGGGAATGTTTAGAGAGGAGATAAACAGAGCTGTGAGGAAGGTCAGAGAGGGGGTGTCCTGAAGTGACATAGAGTTCCCCACCTGAAGGAGAGGGGCAACACCATAGGGGCTTTGCTGCTGCCCTTCACTGGCTTCACCTCTGGAGCCACACACTTCATCCCAGAGCTGCTTTTCCCACTGCAGCTACCCCAAGAGAAGGCAGCATTTACACTGCAATATTTACATATTTACTGCCATATTCCTGCACCTTCTTTACTGCTGCTGAATACACCTTTCTTTTGTACCCCTATTACTGCTTTCCTCTAGCAACTTGCTGCTTCTGCTGGGACATGCAGTGAGTCTGGTCTGAAAATCAATGAGAGTTGAGTGGTGTGCAATGTCACAAGTGCTGTTAATGACATACGAGGGCAGCAGACCTCAGCCTCTGTAGGCAGGGCAACACCCTGGAGAGCTGCTGCATGTTTAGAGGTGCTGGACAAGAGTCAAAATGTCAAAAATTAGAATGAAAAAATAGGGGGGCACGTGTGAAATCTGTGCTTTCCTTCTGAGTTCAAATTTGTTTGTTTGGTTTTTTTTTTTAATAAAATTAACCAGACAAAATTAACAACAAAAAAAAGAGGTTAAACTTTGATCAAAATAAAAGAGAATTAGGAAAAACTTAGCTTCTTTACTTATCATTGCATTGAAACAAACACTGGCTAACACAAAGAAACTCTCAGGTACAATAATGGGACTGCAGAAGGTTCTTAACTTTCAATCCTCTCTCTCTAGGCACAAACAGGAAAGTGGTGTGAGCAACACTTGTGTGAACTCTCCCCAGTAATTCCAGTAATGGGATTCAAACAAAGTAAGGCTGTCCTGAAATGCTTTGGAATAGGAAAGAGAACAAGTGTTTCAATCTGATATATTTCAATGACTTTACCAGCCTGAAAGCTCTTCCTCTAACAGAGGTCTGGCACAATGTCTTTATCTGCTCCTTTATCTGTCCAGAGGAAAGAGTGCCAGGCCCATTGCTTCCTATGAGGATACATCACTGTGGTTAATCTGCAGCATCCCTCGTTATGTCTGCACATACAACAAGGGGTTTACGTGATGCTCTCCGTGTTCTTCTCCTCTAACATCAACTCTGAAGGCTTCCACCAGCACCAGCCACACCCTGAACTGGTGCCACCGCCAGGGCTCTGTGAGAAATGGGAGCCTTGGCTTGTGGCAGCTCCCACTTCAATCACAATCTAAATAGTGGCTAAAATAAACAGGTTATGGCTTCTATCGTCACTGCATCATCCTGTCCTGACTCAGTTCTAACCCTGGAAAACTCGCACTGAGTCACAGAGAGTGTGCCTGGAGCGAGGGATTCGTACTAGGAGGAAAGGTTTCACCATCAACACCGCTTGGGGGTATGCAAGAGGGGGAAAGTCCAGGGAAGAGATGAAAGGTTTGTTTTGGTTTGTGTGGTTTTTGAATGAGCTTGGCCCAACAGGGAAGGGACAAAATCGAGGGATCTTACAGAGAACCAATTAAAGCAGTCACAATGGAGCAAGCTGGCCAGCCTTATCCAGAACTGAAATGGATCAGTAGGGAAATAATGTCAGCTTGTGTGGTCCTTGGTCTCCTGGTTACCTCTCCTGGGTGAGGATGTGTTGAAAGATGAGAGCCCCCAGCCAGAAAATCCTCTGGCAGCTCCCTGCCTAAGCATACGGAGTTTTATCTTCCTCTCCAGAGGCCCCATTTCAGCTTTGCAGAACAAAATCAGTTCTGGCCTGTTCAGATAAAAGCTCTCCCAGACAGCTACCCAAGCCATCTCCTAAAACAAGGGCCTTTACTTGCCCTGGAGGAACTGAAAACACACTGGGTTTTCCGTTCTGTCCTTATGGATTGAACCATGCATGTTGGGTTTCCAACAAGAATAACCTGTAAAATACCTAGACATGAAAGCACAGGGAAAAAAAAGTGCTCCCATTTCCCTACTAGCCAAACTTCCTGGACAGAAAAGCAGATTTTGGCTTGTGCTGGAAAAACAGAGCTCTGATGAGGAAAACCATCTCAAGCATCACTTTCAAGCCCAAATGCAGGTACCGGGGGTATTTATTTCTTACTGACTGTTCTTGTTCACTCTGTACAGAATTTTCATTTCAGGATGTTTTTCTGAAGGCCCAAGGGGCTGCAGTGCTCTTGGCACTGGTGGCCAGCAGTGAACAGCAACTCATACTTGTGAGTCTCAGAGGGATTCAACAGGATTTTAACAGAAGGATGTTAGAAGCTCACATCTCAATTATACCAAGCAGAAAAGTGGATCTGAATTCGAGCTCTGATTACACTCTCTATAGAGATCTCCCTACCTGTGCTATGATAAAAGTGCTACAGCTGGCTACCACCCTGACATCCTTATAGGAAAGGACTTGAAATTGGGGAAAAAACAAAACAAACCAAAACAAAACTACAATAATATTTGCCTTTCCAGGCCATGGCCAAGTCCTTTACAGCAGGCAGACCAGCAGTTTCAAGAGATGTTATCTATTTTATTTGTAGGGGATTTCACATGGAGATGCAATAATGAAACTGAATCAAAGGGATACAGAGTCATCACAATGAACATAGCAGTTCAACCTGGTCACCTCATACCCTGCTCCATAAGGTATTCCCTTAGTTTAGCTTCTTGTCAATCACTTTTTGGGCTCAACTAAATATTCCTCATTTGTATTTTCAGCCTTCTGCCATCCTATTGAATCCAGTTTTAAATGCCTTTGTCAAGAAGAGTGGTTTGGAAGCACATCTCTGTTGGCTGAGGAGTCCTGTTCACTCACACAAGAAAGGGGTGCAGACAAATTCCCACCCTGCCCTCAGCTTCCCAAATTCTCTCCTCTCCACTTGGCCTTACAGTTTGGGATCCTGCACACTGGAGGATCAGCAGCAGCTCTCAAGTCATGGAATGACTGACCAGCCTTCACAGCCAAAGAAAAACTGTGGCTTTCCAAGGCTGTGCCTGGATGAGATGCTGGGTTTTGTACAGTGCAGCTGTTCCATTGTGTAGTTTAGACAAAAAGCTCCCATGAATCTAAAGAATATGAAAACATTTTGCTGGGCCACCTACAGCAGCTTCCGTTGTGTGCCAGTAATGGGAATGGCAGCAACATGTTAATCAAACGAGCCTGATGAGTTTAATACGTGGGGCGAGTTCTGCCTTGCAATTCTTTTATTCCTGTAACTGGTGAATGACCCAGTTATAGTTTGATGATGATGATTTTTTTCACTGCAGTAATTAATTCTGTGAATTTTTAAAGCCTACTGCATTGCTTTCAAGATGATGAAATATCCCACTTCTCTACTTGATCCTTTAAATATCAGGCCAGAGGAGTTTAAACCAAACAATGGTATTCCCCTTGAATGTGTTGCTTGGCACCTTGACGACATCCCTTTTATAATGTGAAAAAGGCAGGCTGCCATTTTCAGACCTTAAAAATGCTCAAATGATCAAATTATCAGTAGAGCTGCACCAGGACTGTCCTCTTAAAAAATTTCCTTTTAGCTGTAATGCTTTACTCAAGCCACTTAAAACAGTGTGAAATAAAGATCAAGTACATTTTGAACTGCAATGCTGCCTCAAATTAGAAGTACTCATGCTTTCTTTTGCAAGACCTGATACACAGAGGAAAGAAAAGGGATGACAGGTGAAAGTGACCTTTTCAGGGAGGAGGTGCAGGCAAATTCATCATCCCCAGCTCCTGTTACCTGCTGCAACCTGGACTGGTTTCTCCTGGATTAGTGTCAGATGCTGATCTCCTTAATTACAGTGAGGGCTGCTCCCTTCTGTAGCTGCTTTGTCTGATTCCAGCAGGACTATGACAAAATACAGGATTCAGGAGGAACTGGCATTATCCAGAACCTCAACCTATAGAATCATGGAATGGTTTGGATTGGAAGGGACCTTAAAGACCCTCTCATTCCAACCCCCTGCCTTGGGCAGGGATGCCACCCACCAGATCAGGTGGGTGATGGGACAGAGATGATCAGGTCCAGAGATGGGACACCCACAACCTCTCTGGGTAACATATAGGATAGGTTTTGCCTAGAATATTTTCACCTAGGACTCTGAACAAGGCCAACTACTTCTTGTCCCAGCCCTGTTTGCTGCTTTACACAGGATGTGGAGAAGGTGCATTTGCCTCTTGGAACCTTTACCTTCACCTTTTGCCCTTTCTCCATCACTGCCATCTTTTGCCTGGCTTCACTGTTAGAGACTCCAAGCCCTGCAAAGAAGGATGGAACTCCCATGAAGGCAGCAGCACTGCTGAGCTCCAGTCGTGGCCTTTTCTGAAATGGATGTCACCATAGTGTCATTAATCACCACAGTCAAATGTGAACAAATATTTCTGACTTTCTCTGCACTGGTAAATCTTGGTGCCTCCCCCAGGGATATTCAAACAGCCACTGATACAGCACAGGGACCAACTTTGAGAGCATGACAAATTTTGGAGAAGCAAGGGTAGACCAAAGCTGCAACTGATCCCTTTCTCCTCCTGTCCCACAAGAGACAACATGGAAATGTATGCATTCCCTAGGATTTACACTCAGTAGCCTCTTCATCGTAGCATGGTGCACAATTATGTAGAGATAATGGTGAATGCAAGTGCAGGCAGTGAACAAACAGCCATTTGGAGATAAGTCAGGCAGCTAAATAGGCCCTTGTGAGGCCAGTGCCACTGAACCCACGACTTGGATGCCCAGTTAGCTCCATCACGGGCCAGGGAGTTGGCCCAGAGCCTGTGAAGGAGGGACACAGATACTTCCTTAGTGCACAGAGGCAGCTCTGATCTCTTCTCGATGCATCTGACACACTCATACGGATCCATTCAGGCTGACAAAGTGGTGATTTCAGCAGCAACTCTAAAGAAGCCTGATTTACCACTCTCATTTGCAGGCCACATCTCTACACTGTCAACACCATTGCTTGAGTTCCTCCCTTCTTGCTGTGATCATCTTTCACTTCTCTCCCCAACAAGAACACACAGCTTTTCCCCATGCCCGGTCATCCAGCCCTGGGTAAGCTCAGCTTTCTATACATCCCCAACCCTTTCTCTGAGCAGGTGGTGGCATGTGCCAGGGCTGGTGCCAGCACTGCCCTGCTGCCAGGGTAGCTGCTGTGGCCACAGGATGTGATGCTAACTGATGCTACTTCCAATGGGTACACACCGAAAGCAAGAAGGAGAGGAGAAAAGAAGGGACAGATAGCACAGAAAATATAAAGCAGGACCAACATAACATTACCTTCAATCTCCATTTTGCTGACTAGCAATAAGCTAAAGTTCTCTGCTGGGAGGATCATCCAAGCAGTCTCAGAAATAACCCCATGGCACAAGGGCCACCCAGGTCTGGATGCAGCAGCAATGGCAGAGGCATGTGGGTGTCTCCATCCCCACCCCGGGTTCTCACCCAGCTGTCCAGGGCAGTGATGTCTCTACAGCACAAACAGCCCTTTCCACAGAGAAGTCATAGCTTGATTCATAGGCTTTTGTGAAGGCTGATTTATCTGGGGTTCATTCATGCCTTTTCTCAGCCACAGGAACTAACACTCGTGGCCGTGGAGGTCATGAGTGCTCCTTGGGAGCACTAAACAGACTTCCTGGCTCAGTCCGATGCCTTGGGCTGAGTAGGGTTGCCCCAAGAGAGAGCAGAGACTTAAGTCACCTCGTTCAAGCCACCAGGGCCCAGGGAGACTCTCACATGTGGAAGTGGGCACATGCAGGATGTAGCTACCAGGCCCTTCCAGTGGCCCCATGGCAGCCTGCAAACCCAAACAACCATGGACCCTAAACTTGTCACACTGCTCGCTTTTTCTCCCTCCTCTACTCCTGATGTCAGTTCCTGGTGCAATCCCAGAAATAACATGGACAAATTCTTGGCCTGCTATTTTTGGCAGCTCCTCCCACCAAGGGAAGAGAGAGATTACACTGTGGGCTATTCAGGCAAGCTGGCACACCGGCCACAAACACGCTTTCTAGCCCCTATGGCTCTAATGATAAATCCTGGCCATGCTGAACACTCAGTTTTGGCTTCAGAGTGCGTTTGGAAGGGCCAGTGCTGTGCTAGACAAGCCGCCTACACGTTTAGAAGGTGCTATTTATTTATTAAATCTATTTAATGAGTAGAAATAGAGCAGTGTGGTGGGCACGATGACCCAGGGTGACTGGTGTGGGATGAGAAGCTCCCAGCTCCCTGGCCTGTTAAACACACCCCGCCTGGCACCACCCCCTGGGCTGCAAAGATAAGTAGCTGGGTGATCACCTTTTAATCTGGGCCTAATTAGCAAGAGGCAGATGTCAACTGGCAGCGAGGCCAAAGCAAACCGAGCCATTTACGGACACCAAGCCACAAAGGCTCCTCCTGTGTCTAACCCAGCGTGTCCCAAAGACACCAGGGTGGGAATAACAAGGTGCAGCATTCCACCACCCTGCCACAGAAACTGCACGCTGTGCCTGGTACACGGCTGCCTTCACACCTGAAAGTGCAGGTTTGTGTTGTGGTAGGTGGTGGATGAAAGAACATTTTGTTACTCTGGGTTTACATGGCCTTTACTACACCGTGGCACCGCTTCTAGGAATATTTCTCCAGTGATAACAATAATATCCTTGGATTTTTCTCTTTTTTTCTAAACGCAGTGCCCACACACAACTCGAAGCTGTACAAAACTGAGGAACACACCAAACAAGGCTGGTTTAAAGAAAATCAGCAGATTGTTTTTAAATTTACAAATGCTTCAATGGCCCAAAGTCTGAAATAGTCCCAAGTGGAAGAAGATTTTTATGGAAAGTACACAGGATCTTTCATGCTCATGCATAATAGATGGGTTGCACCCAAACGAATCCTGCCAGACCTAAAAATGAAATGTTGAATCATCTCTTTCAGGGCCTTGAACCTACAATTTGGTCCCAGAAGCTCTACTTCTATTCCAGCTGAAGCTTTGTTTAAACACAAAGGTAAGATGCAACCAGGTCGTTTTAGATTCTACTCAAGTTCTACATTTTTACAAATTCCTGCACTGTTCAGACCTAGGACTTTAATTTGCCTAATGGCAAAATTTCAAGCCAGACATAATATTTGGAACTAGTAACAGGCAAGGATGTCCCCAAAGAGGAGGCTGGCCAAATTGTGGCTTTGATTCAGAGCCACATCTCATTGTACTTGGCACAAGGGCCAGGATTAACTGCTCAGCACCTCAAATCCTTATGAATGAAAATGAATCCATAACTCTGAATTCACAAGCCGTTAAGAGCACAAATTTGAGAAGCTTGAGATCTCCAGAGTCAAAGAAACAAGGGACAGGCAGGAGCATCACATCTGTGAGATGCTGGGTTCTGCTGTGGAGCCAAGTTGTCACCCTGGCCCTGGCATTATGGATTACAGTCCAAAACCCTTCCTGTTACACAAAGAGCAAGCAGATGTTGTATGTCCAAGTCCAGAACCTGCTTCCTAGTCCTGTCTCACAAATGTCATACTTTCAGCCACATAGCCAATGGTGTGATGGCTGAAAGACCAACTTTTTGCTGGAGACCAGCAAAATCCACAAGTGTGCACTGGAAAACCCAAGTTTGTCATCATTCATAGAGCAACTGCTGGAGAGCTTCTGAGGGCAGGGCAGGAGGGGAGAAGAATCTGCAGGAGATTGTAGCATCTGGCTCATTGGATATTGAAGTGGAAAAACTTCCCTTTCTGATGAAAATCAAAGTCTAGCTTGATGCCTTGACCAGCAGCCCCACCAGGTCACCAAAACCTCAGGCCAAGCCATGACTAAAACAAAGACATAAGAACAACTATCCTACGTCTAGACATATTTTAAGAGTAGTCCTCTTGAAACAGATTTAAATTGAGCCTACCAGTCTCTAGACAACATAGACCTAGCCTAAATGACTCCAGTTTTCTTCAGGGGGACAGCCAGTAAATAAACCCCATGATGTCAGGGAATGGTAGAAGATTCTGCCAGGCCAGATGGAGTTGTCCAAAAGGCTTCTGACTTGACAATGTTAGCACAAAGAAAGCCCAGATGTTTGTAACTGTTCATGGGCCAGAAACTCACAGCACAGCCCTCCCAAATAGATCTTCAAATACATGAAGCTCAGCCTTCACAGTACTTTTGAAGATGCTGGATCACAACAACTGGCTGCACTGCCAGCAAGTAATTCCCATCACTTTATAAAGCACTTTAGGCTGCCCAAACAGGAGTACTGCTCTGTGCTGCAGCAGCTTTAATCCTATTGAATACCACACATGACTCTTGTTAAGACAGGCTGCAAGGACTTCCATTTTCCTTCTCCCCTGCAAATGCCCATAATGTTCTTGAATTTTCTGAGCTGCAACTTTTCACACTGCTTTCTCTGCCAGCATTGGCTTTCATTATTTCTTTTAAATATAAACTTGGAGCAAAACCTCTTCAGATGTTTCAAGTTACAAATGGGTGGAAAAAATATAATTTTCTACATTAAAAAGAAAGTTTTGTGTGCAATGCGAGGGAGACACACAGAAGGAAAGAAGCAGGGAATAGCTCAAAAATGGCAATACTTTGAAACCTGAAACTTGGCATGGGAACAGCTCCTGACAAAGTGTATGCTCTGCTAAGTTTAGAAAAAATTGTGGTTGTAAAATAAAGCGACGAGCACTTGAGTACACCCTGGTGCACAGACAGCAGATGACACTGGATTTAGCCATTAACCCTGAGGACCATTCTCTGCATCACAAGCAGCAATCACACAAAAAGACCCTCCAGGTCTAAAACAAGAACGTCTCAGAGATTTGGGATTAAAAAAAAATATAAAAGAAAATAATATAAAATAAAATGCCAACAGCCTATCCTTCCAGTGCATACCAAGATATTTGAGCAATTTGGAGTGAACTAAACCAGAGAGTAAAGCCTTGAGTTTGGGCCACTGAGCCACTAATTGCTAATTAATGGCTCCTGTACAAAGAACCTAGTGGTTCTTTCTCTCAAAAGATGAAAACTGAATCCAGTCCCACTGCTGTGACCCACCATTCCACAGCCACATTCCTCCTGCATTTGAATGTTCCCTGCTTCGTTCTGTCACAAGGGGATGCAAGGGGAGAGACAGTGTGAGGGAGGCAGAGCACAGATGGTCGCCTGGGAAGCCCTTCCCACGACAGGGATAACATCCCCTGGATTAAAAAGCGTGAGTGTCACCAGATGTGAGTCCCAGCACAGCAAGGACAGGTTAATCCCAGCAGCAGGAGCACCACTTAGATCAGACACCTTCCTTTGGATCAGGACAGAGCTGGGATCATTTCAAACTTCAGTAACAGGTACTGTTAGAACCCCTGAGCACAGAATGGGTTGTTTGCACTCGGAAAGGATCGAAGAGTTCAGGCATTGTCCCAGTGCCTACTGTCCACCTGCATGACAAAAACAGGCTGTCCAGGGAGCCAGGCTAAACCTGGCCTTGGGGCTGGGACAGGGTCAGCAATCCTGTAAAGGATGGCAGTGAGGAGGACAGATGTTCCTCCTCTGGCTGGGCAAGGGACAGCTGATGAAATTTTAGACTGGAAGAATAATCTGCCACTTGAGACAGGGACATGGACAATCCGGACAGGTAGGGGTATTCCTCTGTACAAGTGGCATTTGTAGGTGTGTGCACAATACTGAAACGTGCAGATGTATTAATCCAGAGCCAAGAGAGGCTCTGGTGGCAGCTGGAAGGAGCAGCCAGCCTGTGCAACAAGAGCAGAGATTGTCCTTAAGTGCTGACAGTGAAAGCTGTGCTCACATTTGGGTCTGGCCTCCCAGCCTGCACAGAGGGTGAGCAAAAACTCTCAGTTTCAGTGACTGTCCAGCAGCTCACAGCTCCCCAGCACATCAGCCTGGTATTTGCACAAAGTGCTGATTCCCGGCAGTGCTCTTCATTCCCAGATTTCACAGTGCTGTCCCAAGGAAAGCAGGTAGAAAAAAAAAGTAGATTTGTCCCTATTTTAGGTAAGAAAAAGTGCATAGCAGCTCTGAGGTTCCAACTGAGTGCTGCTCATTGCTACTGGTACCTGTGATCCAGCCCCAAACTGTCCCAAACTGCAGAGGAGCCTTGCATGCAAGAAAATTGCCACGAAAATTAGAATAACAGCAGCCCCATTTCACTTTTATATTCAAAATTTGCACGCTGCCGTTGCAGCTGGCTGTAGCAGCACCTCACAGGGCTCTGACAGCCCCCTCAAATCTAACATAGGAGACTTCACTGGAGGAGGAAGCCTGTCTAGAAAGAGCCTCCCAGCCCCTGTCCTGCTTACTGACATTTCCAACAAAAGGTTCAATTTGTGTAATTTGGGAGAAGAGCTCTCTATTTGCCCACCTTTAAAAGCTAGACTAGAGCAATCAAAGCCATTTCACTCGGAAATTCTGTCTGGACACAGGCACACAGAGGCAAACAGAGGAGCTGGAGCCCATCGTGCCCCTGTAAACACCACATTTCCTTCCTCACACACACAGGCAAAAAGGTGGGATGGTTTTGAACACCCTCTCTTCAGAGAAACCTTTCATTTTAGCTATCCTGGGTCAAAGCAAACAACATCACATGGTACCTCACGGTGGTTTCTTTTGGCTTTTTATACTTGGAAAACACTGAGCACATTTTTACTGATCCAAGTATTGTCCAAACAGGCTCTGGCATCACTTCATATTAGTTCCATCATCCTCTGTGCTGTAACCATGGAAAGTAAAAAACCTCAGGCACTGGGGAATGACCTGAACTTTGATCTGAAGCAAATCTCTGCAGAAGATTGGGGAAAAAAAAATCACATATGCAAATTATTTAACATTTGTCATTTTTCAGCATATTTTTTCTTTTTTTTTCTGTTCTGAGGAAAGGCAAGAATAGAAAATCAAAAAAACCCCCAAGAGAATGACTATAAAGTGTTTTGAAGACAGCTTATTTGGAAGGGAAGTCAGGGACAGAACATAAAAGCCTGCTCTAATGAGATTTCCAGCCCAATTTTGCCAAATTTAGGACATTTGCATATTGGGAATTTTGCAGGCATCCAAATTGTAGTTAACTGAATACAAAACTTGTGCAATGAAACCTGAAATACACCTTGAATAAACTGACCTTGCACAGCATTTGACCAGACCTTAGGTGCCAGAACAGGAGGTTTTGGTGAACGTTTTGGCACATCAAAGAAATTGAGTAAAATGACTTTGCACCAGGTGCATTGTCTAACCACGAAAACAGTGGCAGAAAAACTTCTCTGGCACCAGAGTGCTGGCAGGATCAAAGAAAAGATTTATATATTGGTGTGGGTAATGAGGAGACACACTTGGGAACAAATGGCTTCAGAATCCTGGTGCTTGGGGGCTGAACCTGGGAGATGCCAGCAGGAAAACCTCTCCTTTGAAGACAGAAGGGACAGCACCTCCCAGCCCACGCACTGTAAAGCAAACAGCCCTCCCAGAGACAGGAGGGAAAAGAGGACAAGAGGAACTTCACTGTGGTGAAGAGAGCAGGAAAACAGAACCATTTTGCTAATAGTTTAAATTCTACATCCATGATCCACTGAGCTTTGCTCCCAAATCTGAGCTGCCAGTGGCAGGAGTAGGCCTTACCTACAATCAGTATAGGATTATCTCAGCAGGACCATAAATACATTAAAAGGATATATGTGAAACTAATGTGTCCCCAAAACAAGCTTGAGCCCAGGTGCCTTTTCAACAGGAAACTGTGTCACTGGGTGATTTTGCAGGTGATTTCTTTGATTCTTCTGAATTCAAGAAATCCAGGTGGCCACCAGCAAGCCTGAAACAGGCAATGCAGCCTTGAAGCAAGGATGAATTTCAGAACTGAGCTAGAGAGCTGGGACCACACAACATCTCTCTTCTCCCAAGGAGGACCAAACATGCATGGCTGTGCTCCAGCTTTAAGGAGAATCATATAACTGCGACAATACCAGAGAGACAAGAGCAGCCTGGATTCACACCATTGCAGCCAATGTGGATTTTTGTCAGGGGACCATTATCTCAAACTCACACCCCATTTATTAGTCTCTGCTCTCTCACGGGAGCTATTCTGTGGGTGAAGCAGAGGAATTCACACCAGGTCTCTCGCTCTCCCTGTTTCCCATCAGCAGAGTCCTTTTAAAGAGAAAAATCAGGCAACAACTGGTGACGTACGTGAGAGCATTTCTGCCAGCAGAGCTCTGCGAGGCAGGGACGTGGAGAGGTGTGATCCTTCACTGATGGAGTTGTGTTGGAAACAATCCCATGTGTGGATATGGCCACTCCTGTACAATACTACCCCCCTTTTCCTTTTTTTTTTTTAACAAAGATGACTTGTGTTGTGCTTTATGTCTGTGTCTGCACAAAGGTATATTTTTTCTTTATATTCTGGCAGTACAAAGCACATCTATGTCCAGATGAGGCAGCATTTGGTGGGTGTAACAGCCTTTAGTGTCCTATTTTGGGCAGGTGTTCGTAGTATAGCCAAGACCTCACATTTTCTGGAACAGATGAACACAACTCAGGATTATCCCTTGACACATCTCAAAACAGCTTAGTGGGAAGACATGAGGAAGGGGTGTGAAAACAGTGAAGACTTTCAGAGGTCTGCTCACATGCATGAAATGAAAAGCAACTGCATTTTCAGACTGTGTTAGTCTGAAGAAAAAGCGAGTAATAGGTCTTAGCGGGGGTTGGTGGATGGATGGAGACAGTGCAGATGAAGAGAGAAATAAACACAGCTGAAATAAATTCTGATTTCTGATCAAGGGAATATATTCATGGAATATGGCATGTGGTATTAGCCCAGCTGAACACACAGCAGCAGCAGGCACTGCGACCCACAACCGCAAAGTGAGCGAAAGCTGTTGGCAGCAGCAGTCCATAAAAAGGACATAAATAATTAGAGTTCTTCTAAACAAGGTCAAGTTTTAGCTGCTGATTTTTTTTTTCCTCTACTGAACAGTCAAGGGAGGTGGCTCAAAATGATTCAGGGTCCACTTTGTCCAAGTTAGAAGACTTTAAAAGATTCAGAGCCTACAGTGTTTACCACAAACTTTGCTGTTCATTAAATGTGAGCTGAGCCATGAACTCAGCAAGTCCTGGGAGATGAGTTTGCTGCATCCTCAGAATACCTTTCCTGATGGGAACCTGGTTGCTGACACCTTGAATTAAGATGCTGCTGCATTTTCCCATTCTGTCCCACAACAAGATGATTCCCCTGGACTACTGAACCACAGCATTTCTATAACTGTGCTGCCCCTTCTGCTTCTCACAAAAATGGAAAAAAATACAGCATTATCTGCAGGTAGGGACTGAAAGCCTGTTTATTTCTTAATGATTCAAGACAATTTAAATATCCCTCCATTTGCTGCTGGTAAAGGAATGGCTGATTTGAGGTGTGGGGGGGTTGGCTGGAGTATAATCATCAGCTCTTCAATGCAAAGGACACACTTGGACATTTGACTCTGCATTATCTCCCTATTGCAGAGAGCCTTGCCTTCTACAACTCAGTGGGAACACAACACAGCCAAGAAGTCAGAAAACACCATGCAAAGAAAGCAGCCAAGATTATTATTACACAATTTCTACATTATATTTTAATGTGAAAACCCCTGGAAGCATCTGACTGATCAGAGTCTCCCAAAGGAAAAGATTCTTGCTCTCATAATTCTACTTCAGGTACAGAAATGTCCAGGAAAGATAAATTAAGTGCTCAGTGGCTGGATCTTCATCATCCACCTTCAAGCCTCCACGCTCCTCTAGAAGACAGCCCAGACAGGCCATGGCTACTGGCCATTTCATACTGAAATCCCCACAGTTCCCCTCCAGCATGAACACATGCATCAAAAAGAAAGCTACTTCAGCTCTGACAAGCAGTCACCGGCATAGGAGGATTGTTACATAAAACCTTGGTGTGAATAAACTTATAGGAATATTACTTATAGGCACAGTAATGCTTCAATCTGGGGGTCCCTCACTGAACCACACAGGCTTTGGGACCCCTCTGGGTGATTAAATATGTAGATCAGCTTCCTGGCAGCTATTCAAGGCTTCAATACCACATACCTGCCTCTTCTGCCGTGTTTTCTGTTTGTGTGCACTTCTGCTGGTGCTGTCTCATTCCATGGAATTTGCACTTAGCACATGAGATCTCTTCTGTCAGTAGCCAAAGGATGGAGCAGCAGACACACCTTGGCTTCTAAGGAGCCCTTACAACATCTGAAGATTTCTCCACTCAAACACTTTGTCCTACTGCAGTGTCACACAACTGTCACTGCTATATACTGGTTTGGAAGCACTTTGTACTCATTTGGCATTTTTCTAACAAAACTGTGCAAGGATAAATGACCATTAGCACCCAATTCTGACAGCCTCTGAGGTGAGAGACACTCCCAGCAGTCAGCACTAAATCACAGACTGATGGTTGTGACAGAATAGACACAGAAGAAACTTTTTGCCCTTTGGTCAAGTAAATTTTCAAGCTCTCTCCTCACTCAGTATCACATAACAGACAATGACCTCTCCTAACAGCACCACATGAAGGAACCACAGCCCCAAACTGCCTTGCTGTCCAATGTTCCCACATACTGTGCCCCTGCATCCATCATCCAGACAAACTCAAGCTAGAAAGGGACAGCACACGGTCACAAGCAGCCTCTTAAATTGACGTTTGCTCAGTCAACCCTCCCAGAAGAAAATGGGGCTCCATAGGAAACAACCCCTGGCAGTTGCCTAGACAGCACGAGGTTGCCTTTCCTTACAAACTGTTGTTGTCTGTCGGGGCATAGGAGCAGTGCAATGAAAACTGAGTGCTACTGCCACGGCTCCATCCTCTTGGGAAATAATGTGTTGCTTTTCTATCTCCTGTTTTGTGCTATGGGTGACTACCACCAAACAAAATCACTGCTGGAATTGCCAAAACTAGCTTTTTGTCCAGAACTGGAGCTGATGGTGGCTTCCTACTGCCCTTTTGGGAAGTGTTGTGTAGCCCCTTGATTCTTCTCCCAGCTCAAAACAACAAAAGACACGAGCCTGACAAATCCCTCTCCCTTCCAAACCCCAGTGCAGGGGATATGGCTGGGATGGAGTTAATTTTCATCCTTGCAGCCTGTATGGTGCTGTGTTTTAGATTTGTGACTTCATCAGTGTTGATAACACACCAGAATTCTGGCTCCTTCCTTGCTTCTCACTCCACCACCCAGGGAGTGGAAGGGAGATGTGAGGGGATGCCGGTGGGACTGAAAGGGAGGGTCAATCTTTCCAAGGTTGCTGTTGCTCAGAGACTGCCTGGGCATCAATCATGGATGGTGGTGAATGACCATCTTTGCAGCATTTACTCCCCTCCTGCCTTTGTGCTCCTTCAGTTATTAAAGTGTCTTTATCTTGACCCAGGAGGTTTTATGACTTTCATTCCTCCAATCCTCCCCCATCTCTCCCTAGGGGAAGGACTGAGCAAGTGGCCAGGTCAGCTCAGTTGGATGGAGTCAACCCAACACACCGAAAACCCCTCAGAAGTACATTGTCAAGCTAGTCTTTACTAGACTGAAATTTTCTTCCTTTTTCTTTTTTTTTTCGCAATCACAGCCAAAACCATCCTGTATCAATCAAACCCCCCCTTTAGCTGTCTCAAAATGTCCTGTATTCAGATTTTTTTCAGATGTCACATTCACTTCAGACTTTGGGCAATGTTAATTCAAATAAACGCTAATTAAAGCCATGTAGGGACTTGGGCCACGTTGTAGGCATCACAATACTTCTCAGAAACTTTCTGGACCTCAACCCTTGACCTTTAGAAGGTAAAGCCAAGAATCTGGGGCAATGGCATCTGGGCAGGATTTGAATTTCCAAATCCTTCCCTTGTAGAAGTCAAGTCTCCCTGAGAGACTGAGGAAGCAGAGAGAGAGGAAAAAGCAATTTCAGTTTGACAGTTTCGTGTGCAGCTCTCAGCCGTGCCCATCTCTGGATTTTGTTCTCAAGTGCTGAAACATTTCAGGCTGCTCAGACAGGGAGAGTTGCACTTTTGGAGGCTGTCCAAACCATCCATTAGGCTTCTCTTAGCGAATAAATTGTTCTGCTTGATTCATTGGCATCACTGTTGTCTCCGAAGGGAGTTAACCAGAAGGTAACCAGGACTAGGGCACAGTGCTGCACAAACAACTGGGACCAATTTGATCAATACTGGAACAAACAGCAAGAATTTTATCCCATCTGACATAGAAATCCTGAAAAGTAATTGACACTAATTGAGTCCTGAAAAGTAGCATTGTAGAGGCAGGGAGAACATTTCTGCAGGTATGTGGCCATCCCCAAATTCTTCATTTCACACACAGTCTTCCCTATTATTCTTTGCACCGTTTCTTATCCTAATTTTCTCCATCAGCTTGTCAGAGCCACTGGGTGATTGTTGCACATGCTTTCCCCACCTTTCTCTGCGCTCATCAGTGCCTGGCAGAATCTCAATGCTTGGACCAACTGCAAGAGTTTCTGCACTTCCTACAGTCTTTCCATCGCAACCTCACTGCTGCTCTTCTCTGAGCCAGCTCTGGGACAGCAGCACTCCACAGAGCTACACCCCAGCTCTGTGGCTCTGATCTAAAGGGTGAAACCTACTTAGGACCCCCAAGAGCTGCTGCCTGGCCAGCCTGGTGCAAAGAGATCATCACCAACAGCTCCAATAACTGTAATTTTAAATTTCACAGTCATTCTCTACCACTGGAGGTACCAAATGGCACCAAGGTCCTGAGCACAGTCCCCATCAGGCTCTTTTCCTCTTTCTCCTGTCTTGGCCTGGCACAAGACTGCTTCCTGCCTCGTGGAACACCATTCAAGACTGTTGACACTTCACCTTGTCTGAGGAGTCCATGACTCAGGCTGACAATGCTCCATTAGCAGCTTTCTCAAAGGTTACAGTGATAACCAACATGACCACAGCAGTTGCAGAACAGCCATCATGTCTGTCTTTGCTTCTCCCTGGGCTCCAACGGCCCAAGGTGCCCCTACAAGCCCTCACAAGAGGAGCTACACATGGAAGTGGAGCAGGACAGGTTTAGTCCCAGCACAGGAACCAGCCAGCCTTGCCAAAGTATTTATGAGCAGCTACTGAGCCCTCAAATGGCACCCTCAAAAGCCAACCTCACTTCACTCAGAGGCAAATCTTGAGGGCTTCTATTAAGGTTACTCGAGGTACACCCTTTTCCCTCCAGAGTAACCAAATGCATCTCTGGCCTATCATCTGCAGTGCAAACACAACACAAATGCTTCCAGTGCTGACAAATATATTCTTCCATCATTGCTCAATTGCTGTTTGCCCAGTTTAGCTCCGTGTATATTATAATAGCATTTAAAACCAGAGCCAGCCTTCAAAAGCAGATGAATCTGAAATTAACAACAGAGGCATTTTTGCTCTGAGGTCTGGATGAGAGCATAAAATAACTGAACTTTGTTCCTGTGGCTTATTACATCATCCGGCCCCTCTTTGACTGAAAATATTTCTATTCCTCATTCCAGCCCATCTGTTCTTCAGAAAACTCCTTCTCTCTATTTACTTGAAAAACAACTAACTGGAGGCAAAGGCACTCCCCCACCCCCAGAGGAAAGTATGTTTTTAATTAAGCAAAGAGCACTCCATGTTTATTCCTGCTGGTGCATGTGCATGCAGGCACATGTGTGTGTACATGCCTATTTTTAGTCACTCTGTCAAAATCAGCCTAATATTTCACAGCAAAGGAGGTCTTCTTGACCCGAAAAACACATCATTACTTCTAATTAGGAAAAAAAGAAACAGAATTGTCAAAAATATCTCTCTGCAGGGAAGACGTGCTGTGAGATGAGGGGACTTTTCCCTGCTGTTGTGTTTTATTTAGCTTTAATTTGCTCAGTGTAACAACTGAGCCCAGTGAAATGCATCAGCCAGTAGGTAAAGGAAGAAGTTTAGGCCACCTTTCTATGTGGGTTGGGAAAGATATTTTGTGTCTTCCTCTCAGATGAAGAAGTGCACTTTTCCAATAGAGGCTCACCTCATTCAGCAAAGCCTCCCCTGCCTGGGCTGTGCTCAGGCTGCCTCTGCTGCTGCACCTCTCTTGCCCAGGAAGGAGTCCAGGGGTACAAACACTGGTGCAACACACACCATAAGAATTATTTCCACTATAACAGTTGAGCACATCTGTAACAGGAGAGACATTCTCCGCATTTTGATATCTATAATGGGAAAATTACACATTCTCCTTTGTCTTATTCCTTCCTTATTATAATCACTTCTGGGAAAAAAATGGCTAATTTACCACTTGCTGGGACAGTGCCTGCAACGAGGTGGGTCTCCAGCGAGTTTGTGGCCTCAGGACACAACTTCAGTACACACAACAGCAGGAGCATGGAAAGAGTTTCATTGCACCATCCCTGGGAACAACACCCGCATGCCTGCCAGGTCACTGGGACACAAACACTCCGAAGAAATCCCACATGAGTCAGGGCTGAGCTCGTTTCAAACAATGACTGCAAAACCACACGAAAAAGGGTGAAATCCCCTCTAACAACCTCACCAGTGAATTCTCAGAAACGGTTGGTGAGGGGAAACGCATTTGTAGTGCTTGACAGATGGAAATCCCTTGGACAAGGCAGCAATTCCCTCCTCCAGCAGAGCAGGGGGGCTGAGCAGACATCCAGGATGTGCCTGCAAGGTGCTAGGGCCCAACAGCGTGCACAGACTCAGGCTCAGCCATTCCTTAGGATCTGATTTATTTCTCTCAGGACACAGGAGAGGTTGTATAAATTTGAACAGTGACACTTGGTCAGGTTTGTCTTTTCAGCCACATCCCCAAGCCAGATAAGAAATTCCACTGTACAGGACATGACACACACACACTGCACAACAGCCCAGACTAGCAGGGTTTCTAGGTAGGGTTGGAGAAGATCAGTCATATTTTGTGCTCACTGTGCCCTTGGTATCTCTGTTTAAACCCTTAACTTCTACCTAATTTGGTTTCTGATCCACTTAGGTCTGTACCTGGACCATGAACAGTTGTATTACAAGGAATTCCAGTGATGAAAGTCTATTTTGCTGTTTGCAGAGTATCAAAAATTGTGTCTTTCTACATACAGGGTCTATTCATGTGCTTCTGGGTTGTAATTCACACTTGGTTCCTTGAGGCAGAGAGGTTTCAGTGCAACTACTGGAAAGATGATGGTATATAAGACTATAAACAATAAAAACCTGAGGAGCAAGCTATTAAAGAGAGTTTTCTTTTACCAAAAAAAACCCCAAAAAACCACAAAGAGAAAAAAGAAAAAAGAGTCAACCATCCCCACACCCAGCAATCTGCTTTAAGTCTGCATTCCTGTTGAGAACAAAAGGGGTTCACCAGGTCCTGCTTTATCCACGGGGGTACAGAATGCAAGTGGTTTGCCTTTCTTCTCTTACCTCCTTCTGACATTGTCAGAAGACTGGGTTATGCCCGAGGAGTACAGCAGGCAGACAGCAACACTCAGTCCATTTAGCTCCATAAAGCAAAGCAACCATGCTTGTAACAAATTGTATTTCAATACAGAACGAAACAGATCTTGTAAAGTGTATTGCTTCAGACATCAGCATTTAAAGAAAGCGTTTGCCTGCAATCTGTAGGCACCACGGGTACAGACAACAGCCTTGTTTTTATTTCAAGGCAAATAACTGGTGTAGAAGAAAGAAGAACCAGGCCTTTAAACTTTTTAACCTCCTGATATATCCAGTTTCCAGATTATGAAAATTATTCGCATATAGAAATTATTGTCCTTTCCTATTGCAGTCCATAGGAATACAACCCTTAACTTTACCAGGAGCAATCTGACAGTCAGGGAAGATATTTTTCTATAGATCTAACTTAGACATACACAATACACTTCTGAGTCCTTATCCTGAAGTCTCTAACCCCTTCCTCACTTGTGGCATTGAAGTACCACAGTGATTTGTCCAATTTGCTTTCCCAGCTCACTGCACCCTGCTGGAGAGTGTCCTGCTCCACACAATAACCCCTCCCTGCTCCTGCACAGCACCTCTGTGGATCAATCACATAGCCTACACCAGAATGGGAGAGGATGTTTTCTTCCTGCTTGTCTGTAGCTTCATATTTCTACTTGCCTTTGGATAGCATTATTAAACACTGACTTTCTTTCCAAGATTAGCCAGAACGGGTACAACTGATTTCCTGATGTCTTGGCACCCATCCAAACCATCCATTAGCCACAAGTTCACAAAGTGATACATCTTCCAAAAGGCTCATGGGCAACACTATTGTTTCTAAAAAGAAATTAACTTCAGGTAAATGAAAATAAGATTTACTGCTTGGGGCAGGTTGCATACAGTAAATAACTCAAGATTTATGAATTGTCATCCATAAGACTCCATTCACTCGCAGCAACAAGGGGCCCTTGCATTGCCCAGTCTGGGCACTCCCCATTAAATCTCTGCTATTTGTGTGCATCACTCCAGCAGCTCTGGATGTGGATCACATCTCCACGGGGCTAAGAGCTACCCAAGCACCATGGCAGGCCATCACAGTCACGTTATCTGAGAGTGCTGGTTGACACAGCCCTGTGTGGGAACTCCCACCAGCACCTCCTCCTCTCTCTGCCCTTCCCTCTGCTACACCAGCAGCTTTTGTAAGCCAGGCAGGCAGCTGGGTTTGGGGAAGGGGCTGCTGAGGGGCCCTCAGGTCCTTGTCACAGGGTTGAGTCCTTGGCATGCTGGTTACCAAGGAGCACCAAGGCCACAGAGGAGCCTCAGCAGTGTACTGCCAGGCAAGGTTTTCCCTGCTGCTGCTCTCTCCCCCTGGCTGCTGTGGCCTCTTCCAGTCCATGCTTGTTGATATCCAGTGGAATACACAACACTCAGATTTCGAAACCTGCTCTTCCCCCCTCTGGCCTTGTTCCCAGACCCCACAGTCTTCTCACTAGCATCAGTCCTGAGCTGTAAGAGGCCCCTACCATTGGCACAAACATGGATCTGCAGAGGTTCCTTCTTACCTTTGTTTTCTGTCTTTCTATGATTACTGAATTGCATCCAACCACACAAACACTGTAATCTTGTGCAGCCAAATGTGGAGTAGATTCCTCCCCCCTAGACAGCTTGTCAGACCCTCACAATTCACCAGTGTTGCATGTCCCAAATACACCTCCAGCAAGGGCTGGTAGCAGCACACCTCAGGCTTGATGTTAAACCAGAGCCCGAGGGTTTTGCTGCTTCAGATCCCTCCGTTTGTCCAACACCTACAATCTTTTAGCAGTTTCACACACAACTTCCAGAAATATATTCTTAATAACACTGTTGCAAAACAACCTCAAGGGACCCAGTGTCATAAGCGGCAGAGCCACCATCAGTCCCCAAGTGTGCAGCCCATGAGGATGAGCCATCTGCTTCTCAGCACTCCGAGCAGGGCTGACCCTTCAGAAACTCCACCCTTGGACCTGCTGGCAGTGGAGGGTGGAGGGGAAAACTTAACTTTATGCTTGTGGGATTTAATATCATGGTAAAAAAACCCAGACCTGAGTCCCCATCTGTTTTTCAGTATAAACATTGATTTTCTGTGACAAAGGGGGGTTTTAATATGGGACAGAGACATCCCTATGAAACAAAAGCTGTTTATGATTATCCACTATTGTGCCATATTAAAGACTGTTTCCACCAACAGCACATATAGATCAGGGTTAGTTGTGGTTAGCTTTGTATCACTTTTCCCTCCTCTTCCTGGGGGCTTCAAACCTTGAGTGAACAACCACTCAAACAACATGAAAGTCACCACAAGCAAAAGTCCTCTGAGACAGCAGTGGGAAAAAAGCTTTTACCAGACCACCATAAAATGGAGAATACAGGAAAGAAGCAGTGCCAGGGGGGTGGCAGTGTCCCTGTGAAAATGGTGACCTTGGATGCACAGGTAGAGTGAAATCTTCCCCTCAGTTACCAATGCCACAGCACTGAGCAATGGGGAAACTTCATCAAAGCTCAATTCAGACAAAATTAAAACTCATTAAAAATAAAATTATTGACTAGAATTCACATTCTTTTCCTGAGGTCAGCAAGTTTCAACTAACAGGTTGATTCTGTTGCCAGCTTTGCACACAGAGCTATGGAAAATGTCAGAATTTCACTCCTGTTTCTGGCTGTTATTTGCAGTAGCTGGTAATTCTTAATAACCCCTCAGAGCCATCCACCATATAATTGTAAAAATAGATTCACAGTTGATGTGTAAAAAAAAATAGATGATTTCAAATAATCTTTTAAAGCTGAAATTCAATCTCACAGGAGAAAGTCCCAGTTATTCAGAAGGAAAATCTCTTTGATGGAGTTTTACTTGGAACACTCCAAAACAGTTTTTCCATGGAATTGCAGCCATGGGAGCAGCACTGGACTCGGGGGAAGAGAACTCTTCACAAACCTTGAGGAATAGGAAGGATGACTGTGAGCAAAGGGTCCATTTCCTTAAAAAACTTTATCTTTTTAGGATTCATTACCATAGCAATGTGTCAGGCCATCTCTCCAGGTTAAGTTTTTTATCCTTTCTCCTGGGAAACCCTTCCTTGTATCATCAGTGCTCAAGGCCATGTCTGTATCTGGCAAGAATTCCTACAGCTTTCAGTGGAGTTTCAACAACTGCCAGCAGCAGATGCACTAAGCCCACCCTAAAACTGCTCTTAACTTCCTTTGCTGACGCTTACCTAAAGTCCATTTGGGCTAGAACTTCTCTTCCTTCAAAGTGGCTCATCCCTTAGAAGTATATTCAACTTCTCAGTGTTTCAGCAAGGAAAATTTAGCTGCTGTAGGTGCTCTTTCAATCCATCCCACTCTCACACACTCGGTCTGGTATGGAGCCTCCTCCTACACATTTTTGGACACTTATGTGAAGCAAGCACAAACCCCAAGCCTGCTGAGGTGGGAGCGGGTCTGGCACAGGATGTAGTCAAAGAAACCAGAGGATTAACAGCCATTAGGGAACCTCAGCCAGGCTTCAAACATAAAACCCAATCCTTCCTGCGTGGCTGAGGAGCACATGCCTGAGGGACAGTGCCCCTTTATGTGCTCCCAGACACACTGTGTGTGCCTGGGCCTCCAGAGGCCAATGAGCTTCATTCAGCAGGGGCAAAAAATAGACAAAGATGAAATCAAATATCATGACATTTTCTCAATGTTTCTAGTCAAACAGAAAATTAAACAGGCTCAGTTTTATTGCCTGAATGTTAATTTATGCACGGCTTTGGGGAAAGCAGACTCGGGCACACACAGAAGGTCAGGTTTAATGCTGTTATTAGCTGTCCCTTCCTTCCTCCTAGAACTCCTCACAGAGCTACTTCCCAATCAAAGGGGGAATATCTAACATAGGGAAGATGTGGGTGAAGGGCTGGAGTTTTATACAAAGGAGGAAAGCAAGAACAGTTCAAGTCACTTGGCAGACTGGGTGGGCAATAATTACCCCAAAATGATCTCTCCCTGCCCGTGAGAGAGTTCTGTTGTAACAAGGTTGTGGACACACTCTACTGGGGGGCGTTGGGTTGGTTTGATTATGATGCAGTGACACTAAAATCTATTATTTTGTAACCATGAAATATGGAGTGGGAGAGTTCACCCTCTTCAAATACCAAAGGCTGAATGAATAGATAAAACACTGATACTGAATCAAAGTTCTGATAAAACAAGTTAAAGGAGTAGATATATTCCTACATCATGCTCATTAAAGCACTGCAGGGGAGGGTAGAAAAGGTGGCTTAAAAATAACACAGCATTCCTAAGTATAAGTGTTGTCCCAGGTTTCTCAAAATCAGGATTTGTGCCATATCCACACGTGGATGTGTATGTGGATATCCCGTGCACTCTCTGGGCTGCAGATTGAACCCCCTGATTCCATGCAATGCAGAGCACAGTTGGCAATGTAGAACTAGCACTGGATGCTCTGGCACAGATATCATATCCTCATGCAGAGAGGAGAGCTGGGTTGGGCGCAGAAAGAAGGGGAATTTGGAAAAAGTGCCAAATCATCCATCCCCACAGGTGCCAAACACCAGCTGCAGCTGTGTAAATGGATCCCCAACCCCAGCAGCATCATTAGGGGAAGAGGGAACCTCCTTCCCTGAAATCACACTGCACAGAGCCTGTGACCACGGTGTCACTGTGAACAACGGCTGGCGTGCAGGTTTCCACAGAGCTGGGATATTTCTGAACAGATTCTGGATCATCTTTCCAAGATCTCTGGCAGCTGAAGGAGCTGGATAGGAAAAATGGGCTGACTGCAGATGAAATGTGAACCTGAAGCGCTTGCTGGAATGAGTACTCATTACATTCAAAGGCTCACAAGAGAATTGAATGCTGCAATGATTTTTTACAAGTTTCAGTGAACAGAGGCATTGTGAACCCCTCACAAAACCCCTCCCCTGAGTTCATATTTACCAGCCCTTGGAAGTGCCTTTTTCTTGGAAGATCAAACATCCTGACTCCTTCCAACTAATTAAATGGATTTCCCTGGGAATAAATTGCAGTTGTCACCTAATCAGATGGTGCATTTTAATATGATGTTGACTTTCTAGTGCTGAAGTGTCTGAATTCCACAGTGTTTTGGTTAGACTATATACCCTGCTTACAACTTAAGTCTAGTTTGTAAATGAAGAATTTAACAGCTCACTGGAAAAAATTTATGCCACCAGCTCAAGCCCCCATTTCAGGTTTATTTGCTTCTTCCTTCATATTCTTATTAGGGTCTCACTGTTTTCCTTCTTTTGAAAGCTCTGAGAACTTAGCACATCACCAACAGACATATTCCTTATGTCTTCTTGGATACTATCAACTGTGGCCATACCAAGAAGCTCAGTGTCCCTCAGCTCTGGCTCAAGCCCTCTCCAAAATTAGATGTAAATTCCAAATAAAAGCTTCATCAACATGCTTAACAGCTCACATTTACAGAACAGCAGTGCCAGAAAAAAAATCTCAAGATACAGCAAGAAAAACACAACAATGATTTCTGAAGTCAATGGGAAGGACTTAAGTTGTCCTGATGTGTCCCAAAGCTAATCAGCAGTGCGAGCCCTTTGTCACTACAGCCCTTGGTCACTACTGCAGGTGATGGAAATGCAGCTCCAGATGCGCTTAGTGAAAAACTGTACATTTACTTTTTAAAGCCAGGAATGGTCTGATCCAGCAACTCAGAGTTTTCAGTGATTTTAGTAGCCATGGGATCAAGTGCAGAAGATAACCCTGGGAGCGATGACAACGTGCACTGAAACAAACTGAGCCTTTTGGGATGGTGAGCTTCTTGGGAACAACATCCAGTATTCATCCCTGCTCATATAACTGTGAAGCAACTCCATCTGGCAACTCATACCCCTTACACCAGAAAAATACTTATGCCCTAATATCCTGTGTGACCAAGCCCTGAGTTGCACCTGGTCACATTGCATTTGCTCCCCAGAGAAACTTAGAGAGATGCAGTTCCTTGCCAGGAGCTTTTCAGGGTATCACAAATCATGTGCCAACTTCTTACTCATAGTCAGTGTCACAATACAAAAACATCACCAAGGTCCTGCAGTGCAAGCCATTAACACATTGATGTTACTGAAGGTGACACTTCTGCTCTAGGTACCAACTCTGCAGAGCATTACTCCCAGAGTAAGCAGGAAGACATTTGAGTAGGAGTCAGGGTTTCCAGGGCTCTTGTGAAGAAGCCTCCTTGTGCATATAAAAATACAGGCCAGTCACACAAGCCTAGAAGTGAACACTGAGCAAAGGAGGCTGAGGGCACACCAAGAGATAGGAAACCCCACTAGAAGAACTCTGCTGAAGTTGCAAAGGCCATGGAACAGGCCACGAAAGACACTAAAATATTTGTATGACCAAAAGGTCAATCACACAAAGTATATGTCTTCAGTAAACTTTTTAGAAGTGGACTTTTTGAAAAAGGAAGCAAATTGTCTCTCTTCTCTTCTCAGATGTCTTTTCCTCCAAACCAATCTGAACACAGCATGGCCAAAGTTTCTAGCTCTCTGACAAAGAGCCATGGTGGGTCAGCAGGGGCACAAGCAGAACACTTAAGTCCCTCTACTACAGAAAAGCAGACTAGTAAATTGTTCTCAAACAGGACAAACTTGGTGTGGTTTGTTTGGGGTTTTTTTAGGTTAAGTGGGGTTAATGTTTGGATAGGAAGCACATTCCAGTGTGATTTCACCACTGAAATGCAGCCATCCCTGGGGTGGAGTCCTGCAGCTGCTGGTGGTGCACATGTATTTTGCTCAATACATCCAAAGAACAACTGAGGATATCTCACTATTTGGGTAGGATGCTGACTTGAGCATTCTTCTTTTTGCTACATGTGCCAAGGAAAGTAAAGGACTTTTTCTTTCCCTGAGAACTGCTGTATTTTTCAGCTGTATTGATTGCAAGGGGAAAAGAGAAGACATCTCCCTCATCAGAAAGGCTGATGGTGCCAGCACAGAGAGACATATCTGCAGCAACAACCTGTCCTCCCACTTCTGGCCTTCACGTCTGCACCTCTTCCCCAAGGACCGTGCAGCACCACCTTGCTGGCTGCCAACCTGAGAGAGCCTGAGTGCAGATCAGGAAGCTCTGGGGAGCACCAACATGTGCTGATATTCCCCCAGCAGTCAAGAGTGATACCTCGTCCCTTCACATCCCCCAGGCAATGACTGAGCAGCTGAGAGCTGTGCAGAGCACACAGAGCAAGATTCCACCTATTAATTGCTCACACTTTTTCCCCAACCTCCCCTCTCCTCATGCTTTGCCAGCTCACTTCATCCCTCCTCAGAGCAGGCCGAAGCCAATTCATATCCCACTGCCTTCATTCCGGCTGTCTTGACACAATACAGTTTCTCCAATTCCTAATTGTGCATTTCCTGGCATGATCCCCACTGGAAAACTCAAGTTCTGATAACATTCGATGACCTTTCCTTTATTATTTCCCATGGCGCTTTTCGGTCCCCAATAGGTCCTAAAACTGGGATTTGCCTTCCTGGAAAGCCAGACACTAGGGGTGAATGACTCAAGAGCTTGGCATGTGGCTTCAGCAGCCCAGGATACAAAAGCAGTACCTCCCCCCTCACTCAGTGGATCCAACAGTAGGAAGTATTATTTTGCAGGGCTGTGCTCCGTGATTTCCTAGAAAAGCAACAAAAATGCCACATGTGTTTGTGTTTCCATGTGAATTCAGCACAAGGAAATCCACACAGGCCACATGTGGTTTAGAAATTGTAGGTGTTGTGAGCCTCGTGTCTGCATAATGTCCTGCCCTTGGTATGCAGTAAACATTCCACATCTTTAGGGGAAACTCCCACATAGGCAGGGGAAGGAGGGGCTTTAAAACCCCAGATCCGAACTTCAGCACAAAGGCACGAGCGGACGATGAGTTTTCCATCTGCAAAGGAAGTGTCCAATTTCACCCGCTGATTTCGATACGCTACCCTAACAAGGAGATTGTGCAAGAGCAATCACAGAGGGACCGGAAAAACCCTGCTCAGCCACATTTAAACTCTGAAGAGAGAAAGATGCCTGAGAATTAAGGGTCTGCCAACCACCAGGTCACACTGCAGAAGTTGATGGGGCCAGATTTCTACCCGGCTTTACAGCTCACAATCAGAGCCTTGTTAAGAAAGAAAAATCAGCTCTTATCTCACTACCAAAAAAGTCAATATAGCAGAGTACTCAGCTTGGAGCAAGATTCTGAGCAGTTGCTAATCATACCCTCCATGTTAGAAGAAACTTAACTCAGGATAAATGCAGAGTACTGACTCTGGGATAAATTTCTGCCTATCACAAGGGACCATAAGAGTGTCTTTGTCCCTCTGACAGCCCCCTCTGTTATAAGGATATATGGACCAACACTGTTTTATATTTTCCCCGCTTTAAGAAAACATATAAAAAATAATAGTGATAATAAAATCTGGTTCTAAATGTAGAATAATTCAATCTGAAAGACAAAGGACATGAAAAGTATTTGAACTGAAGAAAGAATGTGTCCACTGAATCAAGCCAAATGTTCCCTTAGATTTTCTGCTGAAGAAAAACTCAGATTTTGATTCAAGAATGAATCAAGATTGAAAATCTAACATTCATAGAATCATTAAGGTTGGAAAAGACTTCCAAGACTTCAAGATCATTGAGCCACCATTCAACACACCTCTGAAGGAGGGATCATGTGGGGAAACATTGTTTGAGGAATGATTTAAAAAAAAAAAAAAAAAAAAAAAGCCATGAGGTAATTTATATTGATTCCAGGCTGAACTTTGTAGATTAATTATGGAGGAAAAAATAGGTACTGACAGCTCAATGTTGACTTTTAAGCTGGTTATTAGAACAAAGCAGGCCGAGCGTGATCTTTAGAGGAAATAGCTTCTGATAGGGTGCTGGTGCTGTGTTTCTTAGGTAACTGGACTCTGGCCAAACCATCTGGCTCTTCTGCATTTCATTCTAACAAAGAGGACTTCACAAAGCCTGGAAGAAAATCCTGTGTACAAGAAATGTAAGAATCATGCTCAGAAATGTGCCATTCAAGGAGATATTTGATACATTTCAGAAGGATTTAGGGGAAAGGAGGTACAAAATTTAAGAACAAAACTTGAAAAGAGATCTTGTACCTGAGAAAAAAAGCAGTACAGTACCTTCATTGTGGGCTTTTGCATTATTTGATCCTGTATAGGAAACAAGAATCTTACTATTGAAAGAGAAAGCCTCTGTCTCCTGGGGCAGAAGGGAACAGCGTTTTCAGGGTCATGGTTCCTTAAACAAACCTTGGATCAGTTTGGAAGACCAGCTACAGAACATATCTTGCCTGCCTTCTTTCCACCAAAACTCAGAGAGCACCACCTAAACCTGAACACAACGATGAACACTCTGAACTCTCTGATGTAGAGACCCAAGCAAAACAGCCCAAGCCCAAATCACACCCTGTTCAGCACCAGGGAGAAACACAGGTCTTCCTCAAAGTCCCTTAATCCACTGCCTTTCTTAGTAGCTGAAACAAATTTGGATTCACAGAGATGTCCATTGTGCAGAACAAGAATATAACTCTGTTCTCATCTACTCATTTGGAGCAGCACATGCAGACTCCAAGTCTTATATGACAAACCTATGTTGAGCCGACAACCACAGAAAATTTGGCAAGGAAAAGGGGATAATTAGGACTCTCAGCAGATGCTCCTAATCTGCTTCCCAAGGCACATGAGGGCTTATTGACAAATTCCTTGCATTCATTTGGGTGTCAGAGGAGTTTCTCCCCATTTCAGGCCAGCCTAGAGCTTTGTCGTGTCCTGCACACTGAAGTTACACCATGTCCCTCATCTTCATCAGCCAGGCATAGGATCAAACAACAACAGGACACAACAGAGAGAGACTGACCTTTGCCAGCGCTGGGACATTCTGTGACATCTCATTTCTCTGTCAAGGCTCATCTGTTTTCATTCAGGTTCCTACCTGCACTGCATTTGTGGCAGATGACCCCACGCAGACAACAAACGACCTGTGACAGTCCTTGTGCAAGGTGAGAGGGTCTGCTCCTACCAGGACAGGCAATGGCTGGCAGGACAAGGTGAGGCTGTTCCAAGGAAGCCACAGGTTTGCCCTGCAGGTGAAGGAGTAGAGCCTCTCTGGGCCACAGTCCAGGAGGGTTAGAGATCTCCCAGCTGTGAGCTGTGTATATGTGTGTGAATATTTAAACAATTATAACAATTTAAACAATTATTAGCTACGAAATAGCACTTTCTGTGCCTGATAGTTATTGTTGGAGCTTTTGGTTTGCATCGTCTCGGGAATCTTTTATTGAACTGGGGACTTGGAGTGTCAAGTCAATGGTTCAAGTTAAGTAAACAGCTCTGACCCCATCATCAAGCTTCCCTTTGCTTTTTTTGTGCTCTTCCAGGCCCCCAGCAACACCAGGGATTGCCCTCTGCTCCCAGCTCCTCAGGCAGTTTGACAGATGGCCCTGCCAGCGCCCAGCACCCTCTGCATGAGCAGGAATGGCAAACTGCTGAAACCAAAGGAACATGAGATCAACAGAGCTCATCAGAGTTCAAGCCAAGGAGTGCTTATCCATGAGGCTGTGCTCCTCCAGAGCCTCAGGCAGCTCCATCCCCACTATCCAGGTAGGGCCACATGACCACACCACCTCTCCTCTTTCCCACATCCCAGCTCCTCACTTGGTTGATTTCAATCTCAGCAAAAGTACGTCTTTGCTGCTCACTTTCATCATTAACTCTGCAAGGATCTGCAAGGAACTGAATTTCTTCCACCTCACCTGGAGTGAAGGTCAAAATCCAAAGGCAAAACTTTTTGCCTTATCCAGAAGCTTTCTCTCTGCCTGAGTGGTCTCAAAGGTGCTGGCAGTAAATGAATCAACTTTTCATTTTGAACTTTTACAGCTTTGGCTGCCCTAAAATGACTTTTTCCCTCAAGTGAAAAGGTGCATAAACATCAAAAATCTTTGGTCTTCATATAAATGACAGATGTACAGAGTGAACCATTCTAAAGGGTCACTGGTGCCAAAAGGAGCTGGTCCCCTCTCTCATGTTCCCCTAGTTATCCTCTTTGCCACAGTCCTAGTGCTCAGCAGAGCCTGCCCTGAACCAATTCCCCAAATACAGCAAATCTGCTTCTGGCAGGTTATCAAGGTGCACCTTCCCAGCACAGTGTCTGCCAAGCACCAGGACCTGTGCCAGGGAGGAGATGGGAAGACACAGCTAGGAGCAGGGAGAGGATATAACAGTTCATTGCTGCCAGGGAGAAGAAATCAGCTGTGGCTTCTAAAATTCACCCTCGCGACTCTGGCTACCAAGGTGTGACTGAAACAGAGCAGAAGACAGTGAACAGAGCTGAACACATGCACCTCCTGGCTACAGAAATTCCACTTGCCCTTGAAGCCACACTTTGCTCCCCCTCTCACCAAATTTTTCTGAGAAACAGGATGGGAAATTCATTTCATATTTTCCATCCTATCTTCCCTCCTTCTGCTAATGATTTGATCAGAGAAATTTCAAAAGCACACAAGAAATGAATTTTCCTGATTTCTAGTGGGAAAAAAGTATCAAAAGCCCCTTTGGCTGCATCACCATAACAGCCCATATATGCAACCTGCCATAAAGAAATAACAACTATTTACTGAGTGATATCAAGATTAGTTTAATGCTATAAATACTTCCAAACATTGTTGAAACGTGAACTAATCCACTCTCACAGCAGCTCTGTGTGGCAAATAAAGACCATTCTTTCTGTGTGGAAAGGGGTTTAGAGCAGAGATGTCTCTCTATGTGCAGCAGCATCTCCTGGCATTGGCTCTGAAATTGCCAGTACTATCGATGACCCCCTTCAGGGATGGACCAGGTTCTGGTGGGAGGACTGATAGAAACACAAACCTCAACTGGATACTCTTTAAGAGGAGGATGGGAACCTTCTCACACAGATGTAGATAGTAACCTTCCACTGAGAGGAAACAGATACTTAATCACAGTCAATTATTCTCAAAGAAGCATAATTTTGTTCTTTTTCACTGGATGGCTCTGACTAAAAGAAGAGAGCGACCAACGACAGAAAACAGGCTCCTGAGCGCAGCCAAAGTATAGGATACAGTGGTTGATGGCAAAAAATTGCTTTCCACAGACATTTCAGACCCTCACAATTATTTTGGTCTAGGATGGTTCCACCACCCTCAAACCACTGTGATTGAAAGGGGAAGGTATAAATACCAGTGTAATGCATCTTCACTCCTGTATCCTTAGATTTTAGAAAACAACTACGTATAGAAATGGCCTAATCTGTACCTGGAAAGATAGAAAAAATGTCCTATAGCTGTTCCACCCAACCAGATATTATTATATCTGAAAAAATACAAAAAGTGACACCTAAAGCTCAAAGGGCAAAGCATCCTACAGCTGTAAATCAACTGGGATCAGTTTCTCCCTTTCCAGTTGGCTATCACACACGGCCCTGAATTAGCCCAGTTGGTCAGAGCATGGTGTTAATCACTGACCAAGGTGGCTTTGATCCCTCTATGGGCCTTTCACATAGAGGAGTTGGACTTGACACCCCTTGTGAGTGCCTTCCAGCTCAGAATATTCTGTGCAATCTGAGTTCCATGAAATCTCTTGGGCATCCTGGTATCCAGGGGCAGCTGCCTCTTTGCTCTGAAGCAAAACCTGCCACGCATACATCAGCAAACTGTCCTGCTCGCTTCTTGGGGGCTCCCCAAAGCCTCTGCTGTGGAGGGCTTGCTCAAGGCAAGAAAGGGAGAAGTGGTGGGAAAGGGGATGATGAAGAAGTGAAGGATGCTGCCTGTTAGCATCCTGTGGCTGTAGGCAGGCAAAGGACCACTCACTTTGTAGCTTCTGTTTGACCTCAGGATTGGGAACCCACAGACCTGGAAAGCTGTCTCCAGACCATCTCAGATACCCCAGTGATTCACCTTGCTCCCTGCAAATGACTCCTGGTGTGTGGGGAGGAGTCTGCCTGCATGCCAAGGGCAGCTGGTTTTCACCACAGCTGGGGCTGTCAGGTGTCTCCAAACCCCTCGTGTGAGAGGCTGCAAACTGAGCAAGAGCCCAGCAAACAGAGGCAGGATGGAAGAGGCTTGGGGCTGATGGATACCTGTGGACACCTGGCCTACAGGTGTGTCCGTTCCTGCCAGCCTTGAGAAGGAAGCCCAAGAAAAGCACACCAGGAAAAACTGCATGAGAAGTAAAATCAGCCCTGGTGATGCCTTCTGTTTTAACTTTTATATTTTTTCAAATCCTGTACTGCCTAGTGTGTAACTGAAGTTTCTTGTAGCCTGTTAACTTCTGCTCTCTCATGCTAAATAGACCTAACAAAGCCTCTTCAGACCTGGTCTCCAAGGACACTCAGAGCATCCTAGGCCCAAGAAGTGTAAACCAAAAGCCTCTGGGAGGGGGGCAAGCTTGGGGAAATTATATCATTAACTGAAGCTTTAATTGGAGAATTAACCCTGATATGCATACAGACCAAACCTATAAAAGCGTGAAGAACTCGTGACCTGTCATCCATCTGGGGATCCACTGAGGCAGGAGCCTCTGGACCCCCAGGGTGTAACCTTTGAAGGCCTTTCAGATAAATCCCTCCTTTATTCCCTTATTCCTGTCTAGTCTCTGGTTTTAGGTAGCCTCTTCAGGCATCACTGGGCACAGTCCCCTGTAAGGTTTATCACTGCATAACTGAACAAGACAAATTCATTTTCAAACATAATGGTAAAGGTGAACACTTTTGGGGCAATCTGTCCCTCCTGGACCTGGTCCCCACACTCCTGCCAGGACATAGCCACCAGGTCCTGGCAGCCGGACACAGCACTGAACCCTTTCACTTCTATTCCCTACTTATAAAGCAGAAAGGGACCCAGCTTCTCTCCCTGACAGAGACTTGGATAAACCACACTGAGTTTGTGTTGGGCACAAAACTTCTCAAAAATGAAGGTGGCAAACATGACTATGCTGCACAGCCTAGGATGAATGTCTGCCCACACATGTCACCCCTCTAATATTTCTCATTTTAGACACAAATATACTTGGGTGTCTCCTAAGCTGCCACTGACTCTATTTCCTTGTGAAAATTGCAGACGGGGGTACAACAACACAGAGCTGAGGTTTCACTGAATGTTGCTCCCACACAGGGTAGAGGAGATTCCCACTGCTGGGAACATCTGTTATTTTGGAGCAGTTACAGGAATGTCTCTAATCCTTTCTGCACTGATCACGTCAGAAGGCAAAGGCAGGGGTTATGCAGAGAGCAGGGCTGGGTGGGAAGCACCTTGCCAGCCCAGCTAGGAGGACACTGGTGCTTTTTGCTCTTCTCTCTCCAAGATGGGAATTTGGTGCTAATCCCAGCTGAGTGGCAGCAAAGTCCTGGAGAAAGCCACCTGCCACCCTCCAGCAGGAGCGAGTGACATCCCTGGGAGAGGCTCAGCTGCACAGGATAGAGACAGGAAGAGGCCAGTGCAGCTCTGGATCTTCTCTCAATTGTTTCAGTGAGCACAGAGCTGTGGAAAGACCATCTCTGAGTGGACACTGCTCTGCCTTTGTCCAGTTCAGGAGTCACACTGGGAGCCCCCACACTCAACTGTCCCCCACAACCTGCTGCAGATGTGCCAGCAAGGACAGATAGGCAAAGAAATCTCCTAATTTAAACAAACCCATAGTTCAAGAAATGCACTGAATTATTTTTGTTAAACGCTAAATGTGAAAAAAAAAAGCTTTGAATTTCCTATTTTGACATTTTTAAAGTAACAAGTCATCAGGGATACTCTGGGGTATCTAAAAGAATATTTGTTTAAGTATGGGTTATAAATAGAGTTGAGGTTTTTATCTGAAGTGAAGATGGGGGGTGGGACCTGAAAATTCTTGTTTTGCTGTGTGGGGTTTTGAAGTGGGAAATTTTGAATTTGGATCCAGGTTCAGAAAAAAGAGAGGAAAAAAATTCCACAGCCCAAAGCCACTATCCCTGAGTATCTCTACTCACCACCTCCACTGCTTACATTTCCCCACCAAAACCATCACGTATCAAGCAAGGTTATGTCCACAGTCAGCTAATGAAGGTTACAGAGGCCCGGGCTTAAGGAGAGAAAGAAAATAACCACACTAAAGGTTGCAAGCAAAGAAATCCCAGTGGGAACAGAGTCTGGAAAATTCAACCTCGCCCTGGCCAAGTGCTTTCCCTCTGTGAAATGTTTCTGGAGCAGCCAAGGCAGTAAACAGCACATGGAGTCAATGTGCTCCATATGACAGAAACCTGCGAGGAGAAAACCCTCCCAGCCCCTGCATGGACACAGGAGCTGGGAAGAGAGGCAGTTTTGGCACTGGCTGTAGTCAGCCCAGTTTTTGGTCCCACTGCTGAGAGGAGATGCTGATTTACTGCATCCCAGAGGGCAAGGAAAGCCAGGCTGAGGTCCATGGCACCACATGGGTATGATGGCCACAGGCCACCAGGGATGACAGGATCACCACAGCACATCCAGGGACGCTTGCCAACCTTCTGTCTGCCACCAGCTTTGTTCTCAAGCAAAATACAAGCAAAATCCCACAGAGCTTACTGCAACTTGCCCAGTGGATTTTGGACCATGTTGGTGTAAAAGGAGCATTGTGGTGGAAACAGAGGCAAGAAATCAGGTATCTGTTTGGGGGATGGGGCGACAGCTAACACAGAACTCCAGGCAGGTACATCTGCTCCAAACACAACCAGAGCCACCAGTCTCACACGAGAGTGTTCTGAAATCAAAGCCCATCTGTCTGCAGAAAGTACTGTGTTATCTGTGAGGAGCTGAACTCCAGAGCTCAGTGATGCTCCTGGGGGATAACTGAGGGATGCAGCTTTGGCACTTATCTTGTCACTTCCAGGTGGCAATTATAAATCCAGTTGGTTGGATTTGCACATGCCAGCTGGCTTCTGGAGGTGAAGGGGTGGGATCTTGTCAGGATTATCAGCTGGGAACACAGATTTAGGTCCAGAGGAGCAAGCATTGGGCTGTGTTGCCTCCAGCCACGGAGCAGTTTCAGCCAGGGCCCAAAAGCAGTAGGAAGTGTCAAAGTCCAGCCCAATGGAGAATGCAAATATTTCAGTAAAGCAATCCCAGGAATTGAGGCAATAGGACAACATGGCTGGTATTAGAGCAGGGCAGGAAGCAATGTTATCATCCAAGGAGAATGTGGTATTCTGCAATATTTTCTTGTCCAAGATCAGTGCAAAAAGTCTTACTAAGAGTTTTTGGCAAACCAAGTTTAAAAAAAATAAAACCCCTCGAGATATTATGTTAAGTGTTCAATCTGTACAGGCTTCCCTCCCTAGTTTGCTCTTAAATTTAAAAGACAGAAGAGCCATTTTAACTCATAATTTATCAGTTTTCACAGTGTAAAACAGTACAAACCAAAAGGACAAACCAGTCCTAACTCCCACAAACATCTCCCCACCCAGTGCCTGGGGTATCAACTGCATCCTTTAGTATCTGGCTATTCCTGGCCATGGACAAACTTCTGCACCCACCTAGGGGCAGAGTCCCTCCTTTCCTTCCCTCCATCCTGCTCAGCCAAGGAAATAACCAATTAGAAAACAAGCAGGAACCGTGGGCTTTCTGCTAAAACTAAGCCAGGCAAGCAAGATCTGTAGCACAGCTGGAAATTAGTCCATGGCTGTACATCTGCAGATTTACTGTTGCACCCTAATCCAGAGCCCCTCAGCTATTGTGATTTAAGTGCCCGTGAGACCAGCCAAGGAATGTCTTAAATGCATGACAAAAAAAGCAAAATACAGTATCTGGAACAGAAAGGCCTCATAATAAAAGCCAAAACAAGGGTGCTGGGTTTTCCCCTCTACATAGCACAGAGCCCTCACCTTCCCACCTCTGTTGCAGGAATCAAAGAGTGGAGCTATGCCAATACCTTCACACACAAGGGGCCATGAGGCCCTCAACACTAATTCAAACTCTGTCAGACATAAACTCCAGGGTCTGGTGATGCAAGACCCTCACACTGTTGTTAACTCCACCATTTCAGGGACAGAGCACCTCTTTCCTTAGGTTGGAACTGGAGAAACAGTAAGGAGTGAACAACGGGAAGTCATGGATTCACCATGGAGGGAGGTTTATTCCTCGGCTGGCCACCCATGGACTGGCCACCCGTGCAGCATCGAGAGATGACAGTGACAGAACTGCCATGGCGAGGTGCAGCAGGGACAGCTGCTCAGAGGAGACAAGTGAGGGTGAGAGGACCAAGGCAGGGCCTCAGGAAAGAAGTCATTCTGATCAGTCAGACCGGATAACTTAAGGAAAGCATTTTCAAGAGAGGCACTCATGAACACCCTTTGTTACAGAGAGAGAAAAAATGATCGCAGTTTAATCCTGTGCAGGATTAAAGCCATAAAGCCCTCAGTGACTTGCTAACCCGTTTGTGCAGACAGCCACACTGACACAGCAGCAGAGACAGCCTGAAATCAAGGAGGGCTCTCACTGTGCAGGGAACCAGCTCCGCACGCAGCCAACACTCGTGCTCTCCATTCAAGCCCCAGGGCTTGGGCTCTTACCACAGTGACTTCTCTAAAAAGAAAACAAATTTCTCTGCTTCACAGACACAGAGACAAAACTCAAATCTATTCACCCTAAAGATTAGTCACAGTAAGAAAATTAGATTAAAAGCTGTTGGCCACTGAAGGCCCCAGCTCAGGGCTGCTGAATCCCTGTGAGCTGCAGCAGTTGGAACAGAAATAGGAAAGCACATTGACTCCAAAAATGCATTTACTCTTTCTTCCACATAGACCAGAACCTGCAAAATGAGGACAAACATGCAAAATGGCTGTTCTTATCGCAGTCCTGCTCCAGCAGACCTGCAAGCAGACGGAAAGACACACTGGGAACAAAATGGGAAGAGGTACAGGTGCTTCAAAGGCAACGAAAACCTGCTGCAGCAAAAATCCAGCCAGCACCAAAGCATGGTGCTGGAGCGGGCTGGTGACATTCCCTCCACAAGCCATGCTGCCAGGGTAGCCTTTTCCAAATGAGATTTCCACCCTATTCATTTGGATAACACAGCCCATACCCCTGGGAAGAAGGGGGAAAATGAAAAAAGGCAGGAAGATCAAAGCTGTGCAAGTCCATAATATTTTATTAGTTCCTTCCATCTGTCACGCACCAATGACTCCTCGGGAAATAAGCCCCCTCTTGAGAACTGCTACCTTTTCCTTGCCGGCTCCGGCTCGGGAGCAGCCGCTATTGTGCTCCTTTATTGGTATTTGTTCCGTCTGAACGAGCTCCGGCTCCTCATTCACAAACCAGCCTCGGCTCCTTGAATCGGAGGGCGAGGGAGGGGGAGGGATGGAGGAGGATCTTGCTGCGTCTCTGTTATCTCTTTCACGCTCCGCTCAGTGCCTTCTGCATCAATGGAGACCTCGGGAATCCTCGGGCTTTGTTCTCTCCTGCACGCGGGGGCTCTTCCTGCTAAAATAGCAGGTAGCAGCAGTAACCCTGAGCACACACAGCCATACAAATCCATCTGCCGGGGCGAGGGAAAGATGCAACACGCTGCTTTTGGAGAAAGGCAAGCGCTTTGGGGGAGCAGGGAAGAGGAGGGGAAAGAGCCAGATTTCCTGAACACCTCTGAATAAGGCGGAGCAGAGGGAGAGTTTTATAATGGAGAAAACTGCCTCGGTCTGCTATTATCAGGATGCAAATGGAGGAATTTGAAAAGCTGATTGCGGTGGATAAACTCCATGAGATGCTGTGCTATGGAAATGGAAAGGCTCCCCAACACATCCGTGGCCCTTCCCACTCCAAAGGCACTGCAAGCAAGCATTGTCCTGCTGCCTCCAGAGCTGTGAGGCTCTTTCACAAATGTATGATGGGGATAGACTTCAGTTGCACTGACTTTCACCATCAATTAATGATGCCCTAAGTGGAAGCATCTTAAAATGTTCAAGCTCCCAGATCCCACTCAATGGAATCAACTTGAGCATTCAAAATTACTCTCAGCTCCTGGTTTTAGGAGGGTTTGACCTTGTTTCCCTGAAATCAAGCTCCTTGACTGAACACAGGCTCAAGCAAATCAAGAAGCTTTTGTATGGAAGCCCTCGGGACACCAGACCCAAGCAGGGCAGCCTGCCCTGGGCACGCACCCTGCAGTTACACGGGTGGGTGGGTGCAGTCACGTGCTTCCATCTCTGTTCTTCACCCATGGCTCTTTTGGCAGAGCTGCAGCTCCTGGGTGAATGATAACTGTGCTCTGTTCTCCATTAGGGCTTTTGTTAATGCACTGCTGGCGACTTCGCATGGACGGCACCTACTGTGCTCAGCACCACGCTGGGGAACGGCTGGCTCCGAGAAGGAAATTGCTCCTGCTCCTTCGCCCCGGAGAAAGCTGCCTGCACGCATCAGCTGCTGCTTTCCTCTGACCCACGCCTCCCTCTTACCCCGCTCCATCTGTCTCTGTAATTCAGGGCTTGCATTTCATCCAGCCTGGCATTGCCTTTGCCAGCCACTGCAGATGTTCGGATGTGGATATTTGGCTGGTGTGAGTTTCTCATGGTAGAGCAGGTGGAGTAGCTGCCCCTGACATTCCCAGACCTCCTTTCTCTAGGGGCCCAGAAGCATCTTTTCCTGGTCCCATGGTGAGCCAAGAGCATGTGGAGCTTACAAAAGACCTCAAGGTCCTATCACCTGCTTCAGAAAGTCTTGATCATGGTGCCCTGGGCCCAGGTTGCACATGGCAGAAGAGAACCCCTGTTTTTTCAAGGGCTTATGCACAGAACCAGAGTAGCTGGGTAACCTCTTTGTTCTGCCTGAGAGATACAGTGTGAGATTCAACATGCTGGAATTACTGCACACGAACTCCACCTCCAAAACAAAAGGGAAGACCTAATAATGGATTATGGGAAAGACAAATATTTTCTTTTTTGATCCCAAGGGTACGATTCCCTTTATTTAATAGGGCACTAAACTCAAAGGATGTGTTTCCTTTCTTGGGGGGTATTTCACTCAGACTAGTACCACTTGGGCGTTCCTAAGGGGATATGGTTAGGATTGGGGCCCCTGCCACTCTTCCCTTCCCAACACCTTAGCATCTCTATAGAAAGAAGCCATTCCACTTTCTCACATCAAAGGCCAGGGTAGGCAAGCAATTAAAGCAAAGGAGGATTTTGAAACCAGCATTTCACCAAAGCCTCTCTTCCTAAAGCTTTGCTCCTGAAATCACTCAGTGATTTCAGGAATCAGTATAGTTGGATTTTAAAGCACAACCCTTCCTTCAGCAGAAAACAAGCAGGCAAACTCCAGCAAGCATTCTGCGTGTCCTGCAGATCCCGCAACATTTTGAGCCATAAAGCAATTCATAAAAAGACTTTTAAGCCTTCTCTGGCCTGCAGTGCCCCAGCCGCAGTCTGGTCTCGGAAGAATAGCTGGCTGGCCTAAACATCAGAGTGGATTATTGTCCTGAGGGGCGAAGTCGGAGATGAGGCTGCTGCGCGTCATTAAACAAACAGATGGAGAGACAGCCCCAGAGGCTCTGATGGAGCCTGATGCTTTCTGGCTCTGAGTGTGCTTGTTCCAGGGGCAGGAGTGGCTCCAGAGCACTCTGTGAAAGAAAGACATATGGCCATGGGCTGCAGCCTCAGAGACTCGAGCTCACTGATGATGGAGAGCAGAGGAGAGAAGGGGACAGAGGCCTTTTCCTTCATCAGAAGCAAGCATGTCACAGGGCTCTGCTGGGAGTTCAGAGGGAATCCAAACTGCCCAGAACGTGGTCATAGGTGCTTTGCTGAAAGGTCCACAAGGAACACCCTCAGGTACTCAGACTCAGCCACCATTTCTGGTACTGGGAGCTGAGCTCTCAGGGGATGCATTTCTTAGCATTTTGCTTTGTAGGTCTCTAATATTTTAAAGACACAATTTCAGAAGAGAGAAATGTAAATTACATATGTACTTGTAGGCATGTCCTCATTTCTCATTAGAGTTTGCCTCTATTTTCATAAATATATAAGCCAACAGTGCAGTTTTTCCCAAAGAGGGTACAGCTTTGTCCTGTCACCATCAGGACATGGAATGACTTGATGCAGCATGGCTGGACATCCAGGCCCTTCCCAAGCCAGCACATTCCTGAGCTGCCACAACACACTGCTGTGCTTCCTGCCCCTTATCCCCATCCCTCCTCCCACCATACACTAGTTGAACAGCAAGGGCTCCAGTCACAGAATGCACAGAAGCCAATTTCCCGGCCCGGTTAGCAGCAGCTCTCCAGCACTGCCCAAGCACAGGCAGGAAGACAAAGCAGGACCACCTCCTCCTCACCAGGGCCTTCCCTTTCCTGAGGGAAATGGAGGAAGGAAGATGCTAGAAACCAGGCCATTTCTCTTCCATCCTGAAAAGAGCAATTATTAGAGCAAGCCTGCTAAGGAGGATGAAGTGTGTTCCTTCCAAATGTTTTCCTGCAACTGCCTAGTAGTTTCTATGCTGTTATGCCACCCAAAGGTACAAATCAAACAAGAAGGAATGAGGTAGGTTCCTCTGAACACTCGCATCTATCAATATTATCAACCAGGCAGTTGGCCCTGCTGTGAGCAGGGATTGGATTAAAAGACCTCCAGAAGTCACTTCCCACATCTGTAATTTTCTATTTCTATGAAATTTCAGAACTAAAGCCAAGATAAAAATATAAAAACAGTACCCACATAGTTTTTGTTTCACTTCTGACTACAACTACTAGTTAGGACCTTTCTATGAGTTCTCCTGGACTTCCTGTTTTGTCCCTCAGTGTTCGATCCCAGAGGATTCAAAGGAAGTCTGACATGGTCTTCCAGCCAAACCAGGCTCTTGAAGGAGGATGTATAGTTTGATTTACCACAAATCCTGTTCCATCTGCAGAGAAGTGGAAGCCACCATTCTTCACAGAAGTATCTAATGGCCAGACTTTGTTTCTGACGTATCTGGGAGCCTGTTCAGGTCAGGACTTTGGGAGGATCCTGCAGGTATAAAAGCAGCCACCTGACAGCCCAGTGAAATGGAACTGAGCAAAGTTTCCTTCCAATCTTTTATTCAACATGAGTAAGTGCATGACCTCCAGTCCCAGAGAAATCTCATGACTGCACTCTGAACCTTGCTTCAATAGATGCTGCAATTTTAGAAACAGAGTAACACTGCAGTGCTCTGGAGGTCTCCAGATGGGGATGATGCACTCCATAACCTGCCTGAGAGACATTTTTTAATGGATGCATCCTGTTTACCTGGGGGAGAATGATCTCATCCACCTACCCACTCCTTAGCAGCTTTTGTCATGGTCAGAAAGCAAGAGGTATCTCTGGGATGGCAGGAACTTCTCACAGAGTTATTCTGGCTGAATTTGTGCTAAGCTGGTATTAATATCAGTTCCTTTATCTCCATTTCTGAAAAAGGCTCCAAGCATTAACAGCTTCAGTAATGATTCATGGGTTTAAATTCCTAAACCTTTTGAGAACAGGAAATTAAAGCCAAGATGAACAATACACACAGATTAAATATATTTAGCTGCTGTGTTTCTTGTTGAGAAACTCAGAGAACTGTTTAGTGGTGCTTTTCATGTGGCTGCTCCATGTGGAAACGATGGCAGCTTGTGTCTGAAGTCAAAATGGCAAACTAAAGGGGGGATGCAGGAAAACATTTTATTGTTTTCCTTGTGCTTTCTGCTCTCCAGCAGAGCTCCTCTGAGCAGGGGCTTTCCTCCAGGCTCCTCAGCAGCAGATAAAAACAACTAAAGGAATGGCCGAGATTACATGGTAGGGCACAAGGCATGAGGGAAGGAATCCACCCTTCTGTGGGCAAGTTCTTCCAGAAGGAAGACTCTGAAAATGTTTGCAGAAGGGGTCACCTTCTTTCCAGGTGGGCACTGGCAGACAAAAGCTGGTCTCCAGCAGCAGCTGCTCCCTGGGAGACAACCAGCAAAAGCACAGAGTTCCCAGCATCTCCCTCCTCTTTTTAGGCTGAGGCATCCTTTTTTCACATTTCATCCATGACTGTGTTGAGTCAGGAATCAAAAACATCCCTCAGAGCCCCGGTTCAGTGCCCTGGCTGCTCAGTCCCTGCTCATCTGCTCTCTCGGGGCCAGTTGTTGACAGCTGTTTCATAGAGCCAAGGATCCCAGCCCTTTGTTATTCCCTACCTCATTAGCTAAACAAACAATGACACCATATAAAATACCACCCGGCTCGGCTGTCTGGGAGATGCAAATCCATGGAAAACTATCTTGGAGACAATTTTAGAAACAGGCTGTGCCTCTGCCAAGAGCTTGCATCAGCATGGCAGTGGAGTGCTCCACTCCAGTTCTTGGAGGGCCAGGAGTACACTGAGCTGAGCTGAGCCCACTGTGGGACCACAGAGCTCGATCAGGGAGATACCAGGGAGCTGAGCTACCACGCTGCTAAGGCTTTCAATTAGAAAGGCTCTGGATGACCAAAATATCAGCACCAGGTAATTCCTTGGGAATAAATTTGAGGTACAGATACTACCTCAGGCTGAAGTCTTAACAGAAAATGTTATAAGGACATTTAAACATTATAAAGCTGACTGGATGGGAAACACATTTCCATGTGACTTTCAGCACCAGATGTTTAAACCTAAGCTGCCACAGAAGACCAAGACTGCTGAAAAACATAGGAAGAAAGGAGCTGATGGTGGTAAGCCAGCTCTCAGTGTTCTCAAAGGCAAAGCAGAAGGACGTGTCTGACAGGAGTCAGAGCAGCCTGACAACCTGACAAACTCATTCAGTTCAGCACTTGCCTTGGACAACAGCTCAAATTCTTCCAAGAAAAGTCACCCAGGAGCACAAAGTTGAAGAGAAGGTGAGGTGACCCCAAGGGCAGCCACGGCCTTGGAGAGCAATGAAGTGGTTTCAAGTGAGGTCAGTCTGGCAATACCCATCCTGCTGCAGAGGAGGAGGAGTGTTCTTCAAACTCTTGAGTGGGAGATGTGAGGATCACAGGGAACAAAAGCCCTTCTCAGTGAATTTCAGGAGAAACAAGAAGCGAACTGCAGACAGGTGAGGAGAGTGAGGCTGAGCTTCACCCCGCAGCTGCACTGTCCCTGTTCCCCAGCCCACACAGCCCCAAAATCACACTGTTCCCCCCCAAAATCAGGTAGCCAGGATTATGTTAAGCAAAGTGCTTTTGTGGAGAAATCTATTCTTATTTTTCACTGTTGAGCACTTTGTCTTACAGCATTAGGGAAAACACTAGAAGACAGAAACCTGTCCCAATTATCACTTAGCTCCAGATGCCTGGCCAGACATGAAGACTGATATTTCGAGGTTTAGAAAGAATTCTTTTGTTCTCCATGAAAAAACCAGTACCAAGTGGATTAACCCATTAAAAAGCTGTAGTATTTTACTTCCAGTGACATGCAAGGACAACTGTGAGGAGTGAGTATTTATAGCTATAAAGGTCTTCAGTGTTTCAGAAAGATTCAGTTGAGAGAAGAGAAGAGAAGAGAAGAGAAGAGAAGAGAAGAGAAGAGAAGAGAAGAGAAGAGAAGAGAAGAGAAGAGAAGAGAAGAGAAGAGAAGAGAAGAGAAGAGAGTCAAAGTCATCTGCCTCTTCAGCTGGCAACTCAGTGCTTTGTCACTGCGTAAAAACTTCCAGGTTGGTCTATTCACCCAAGCATTTCATTCTTTAAGTGTGTTTATTTAGTTTGGTTGGGTTTTTTTTGTTTTGTTTTGTTGTTAGTTTTGGATTTGGGGTGGGGTTAGAGGTGCTGCATTGTATCCTCTATACTTCCAAAGGACAGAGATTGCAAATACAGCACTAGATACACTAAAGACAGCTTAATATTCCACATTTTCTTTTCAGATCAGCCATATGGGATTATCTTGTTCACACTGGAGTTTGTTTCCTCGCACCAAATATAGAAATATCTACTTACGTATGCAGAAATACAAATTACACATTATACAAATCTGAATTCTCAGATTCAGGCCCTGTAGCCACTTCCACAGGGGTTGACTTTGCACGTGTGTGCATGAGTCCTCCCATTCAGCCCACCTGCACCCTTCTTCACTTTTTTGAAGTTTCAACATCCCTCTGACCCCTCATGGGCAGGAAAGCCAAGAAACAGTTTGGTAACATTTCATCTTTGCTCCCATCAAGTACTAGACTGTACCTCCTGCCCCTTTTTTCTGAATGTCCAGGAGATGGCCATAGGAAGCTGGCCACTGATATCCACTCCTGCCTGCACACAGCTCCCAGCCCCAGGCAAGCTCTGCTGCTGGGGGATGCCCAGCCTGGGTAAGGTCCTTCAGGGACTCAGAGTAATGCACCAGAACAAAACACCCCAGCAGCCTTCAGCTCTACTGAGCAGCCCCAGGCCACTAAAGCAATAAAACATGTCACACCGAGACACTGCTCGAGCCAAAATGCATGTCAGCGAGTTAAAAGCTTGTTCCTCACACTCAGCATCATCCCCTGCAGCTCCTGAGCTCTCCTAAGAGGAGATTCAGCTGCAATGCAGAGCACCTGCACTGAAGAGCCCTCATTAACACAGTGCCCCTCCCTCTGTCTGGGACGCTGAGAACCACCTTGTGCCTTCAGTGCCAATGCTGAGACAGCGTCTGAAACACCCAAAGGAACAAGAACCCACTCAGAACCAGATCCTCTGCTTCCCAGTGACTGTGCTTCTGCCCTGAGCATGAGGTAGAGGAATCAGGGAATCTCAGGGAGTTCTGACAGACCAAAGTCACTGGCACACCATTTTCAGGAGCTGAGTATAGTCGGGGAAGCAGCTCTCCTCCAGCCACAGTGCTGTACCCATGGCCATCCCCCTGGCTGATGGACAATTTGGCTCCATGAAGTTCTGCACGTTTCCTTGTGAGCCCACAAATTTGCAGGGATGAGCAGAGAGCATCTCCATCAACTTCCATCTCCTCGTTCATCCCCTTCCAGAATACTGATGCCATGAGCTTGTCACAAACCATTTCTTCCTCCTGTCTCCAGGCCACAGCAAGGACTCTGTGCACAACCATTTCCACTTGGGAACAACCCTGGCCAGTATTTCCCTCTGCCAGGGGTGTGCTGGCTGTTCCCAATCCCCCTGGAGGCACCTTGCCAAATTTCCCCTTGCCTTGCTGATTACTCTGTCTCTCTTAGAGTTAACTCAAACTACGCAACCCTGGACTCTTTTGCCTTAATAAGCAGCATCCAACATCAGCCCCCCTGACCCAGCAGAGCAGTGTGGAATATGCTCAGGGAGCTGAAGTTAGACCAAGGCTCTGCAAGGAAAAGGCAAAGGTCCAAGTGATATTTAGGCAGAGACTGCCTTTGGCAAGGTTAATTTCCTCAAAGCCTGACCCAGCCCAACTGTCTGGGCAGGACAAGGTCAATCACCAGAACCTTGGATAAAGATGATTTTCAGTTGGAAAACTGGAAACCAGCTGAGTACCCCTGTACAAAACCTGCATTTTTGTTCTTTAAAGGTACATTTAAATTGTTGACTTTTGACAGTTTTCTAGGAAACAATGCAATTGAATTGAGTGCTGTGTTTTGAGGACCTCTATTATTTTTGCAATGCTCTTCACCTGAAATTCAGCCTTGGGGGTTTATTTTGCTTTAGAAAAATAATAAAAGCAATCAAAACCCAGAACTCTCCAAATTCTTCAGAAAAGAGAAAAAGCAGCTGTTAACCCTCTTTTAAGAGGTACCTTTTGCACCGAAAAGGTTGAAATCTATGCCAGGACTGGGCCCTTATGTGACCCCTCCCGTCCATTAGTCCATTAGCAGGCACCAGGAGACTCTGGGGAGACCCTGGCTGCCTCAGAGCAGGATGCTCCTGGCAGGAGCAGGTTCACAGGCTGTGGTTCCAGATGCTTGCAGTGCCCATTGACTGCTGATGCAATGTGACCCTGATGGAAAATCAAGGGTCACTCTGCCTAAAATAATGGGGGAAAACCCCAACATTTTGTTCCTAGATGGCACAGTTGAGAGGGAGGTTTGACAGCTGCTTATCTTAAACCAAACACTTCACTTGGTGGGGCCAGCCCTGACTTCCATTCCACTTTTAACCCTTGAAGCAAACACTTCATGGTCTCCTCCTCCTCCAGTAACAAGTCATCCTTGAGTGAGGACAAGGGCTCTTCTCATCGCCTATGGTTATTCTGGGAGGAGCCTGGCATTCCCTGAGCACCTTTGCATCCACCCCATGGATATGCTGTGGGTATTGGACACACCTCTGCAGTACTGACTCTTCTTGGGCAATGCTTAAAGTACTTGGACTCACGTGCAGGTTTATCAGAGGGCAGGCTAAGGAAGCCATGAGTTGATTCAGGAAAGAGCTGGGCTCATCCCTCAAGCTTCTCTCTGACCCCAAGTCTTGGCAACACTTCCCATTTCCCTTCAAGTCCTCAGAGGACTAACTCAATGCAAGGCTGATGAAATCATTGGTTTCCCCCTGGTCCATCTATTGTCTTCTATAGCCTGGCATCAGCTCCGGCAGAAGCAGGGAAACACTACGAGGGAAGAGATAATTGGTGCAATTCTACCTTTTGCAAATATTATTCAGAGACTATACATAAAACACTGTGGCAAACAGACGCATAAAAACATGGTACATGGTGTCAGCTGGAAGGGAGGGATTTCTGTGCACTGATTTACTCCCATCCAAGGGAACAGCCTTTTCTGGAATCAGTGTTGCTTTGAGCAGACATTTCAAAGCACAAGACAGAGCAGACAGAGCTTTCCCCAGCCATGCTTTGTGGCAGAAGAGATTGTCTCTCTTGCCACCAGCTCCCTGCACCTTCCCTGCCAGGCAGGGATGGTGTGACCTGCGAGGCCATCCAGCACTGGGAAGCAGAGTCTGGGCACCCTGCAGAGGATCTCCAACACCCTCATGTGTAAGATGGGACCCCAGCACCCAAAAGCGTCAGCCAGAGACAACTGGTGCTTGGAGAGAAAAAAAGTCTAAATTCTTCCCAAATTTAGGAACTTCAGATGTGTCCTTGGCTTCAAAGAGTGATGATAATCCAGCAAGATTTGCGTAGAGCCACCGTGAGAGGTGAGAACAGGTTCTAAATACAATCCTACGTGACTGAATTTTAAGCATCCCAGTTGGATCTTTTTGGCATTACAGTGACAATCTTGGCATCATCACTCCCACAGTTGTCTGCAATTAACAGTTGCCACGTTCAAGCCTTCTTGTGTTCATTAACGTCCAGGTCCTGCCTGACACCCCACCAAGGTGGCAAATGAGGCAGCAGAGCAGGCTAGGAGGTGTTCTGCTGGAGGAACCTCAGTCACTCCAGTCCCATCATCTCTGGCTATCACAATTTTCTCTCTAGACTGAGTAGTGCCTTTTCCCCTTGCTCTGGTTTTCTCTGACAGCACTGTTAGTGCCATCAGAAATAACAGCAGAGGGCCAGACAGTAAGGTCATTCTGGCACTTTTTTACACCCTGATTGACACAGTTCTGAGGGTACCAGCATTTCCCCATGCTGTAGTCGACATATTCAGCACCTTCAGATGGAGATTAAGAGCCTAAATCTACCAAGAAAACCCCAGCAGGGAGAGAGGTTGCCATTCTGATTCACTGTGTACATCAACAGAGCAGAACATGATCCAATATCACATGCAAAGTACAGGAGTAACTTCAGTGCCAGAAGAGAACAGTCCAGGGAAATCTGTGCAGAAGTGCATTCCAGATGCAAGATGTTTCAAGAGTGTTTTCCATTCTTGTCCATTACCTAAGGTACCACTAACGTTAAAGTACTTATGTAAAAAGAGAGAATATTAATTATTTTTTCACAGCTTTCACCAAATATATGAGCTTATATGATCCCACAAAGCTGTACCTAAAGCCTGCAGATGTGTTTGAACAAACTTCACATGTGCATGGCCACCTCATAGCTTAAAGACCTCAGATCTAACAGCCAATCTCATGCATCCATGATGGAAAAGGGAGAGTCCTACAGAAAGACAACGATATGCATCCTATCCAGTCATCTCTTCCTTCTTTGATTTTATTGGTAAATTAGAATTATATAATTAAAAACTAGCTGCTGCAGCTCAGAGAGGCCAGTCTCCTCTATGGATGAGTCACCCACTTGTGGGGGTATTTTTGGGATGTGTTTCTGAGGAAATGAAAACATACTGGATCCTTACAGAACACACTCATTGTTCTCCTGCTCAGATGCTGATGTGCATCTCTGTGGATCCTCTCTGTGTCAGGCTACAGGGACTGCCCGATTTTTGGGATCATGTGCATGGTGGGAGTCTGAAGGAAGTAAAGGGGTGTCATATCACACCTGCCTCTGTCACTGGCATGGCAGAACTGAGAAGGATGAAAATACCCATGAGACAGGCAGAGACTGAAACGAGTGAGGCAGAGGAATGAAAGCACTGCCCTGGACAAAAAGAGGCCACATGGTGCCATGGCCAAGGGATGACAGCCAAGTGAGAGCTGAGTTTTAGTGGAAGACCACTGGGCACACCCAACACTAGGCACGCCCGACACTGGGCTTTGCGAGACTGTGAAAAACTGATATAAGGAAGTCAAGGTGTCCCAATTCTTCCCCTTTTTTCTCTAGGATGCTGGGATTTCAGAGCTTTTCCCTGCTGGAAGGAGCTCTCTGCCCTGGAAGTTCTCCTGCACTCTGGCACAGCTTTTGATGTGTATCAGGCTGAGTCCTGGTGTCTCAGAGCTGACTCAGGCTTGGCCCGCTGAGCTTTGCGTGCTGGCCATGAAAGGAGCTGATCCCCCACTGCTGGCAGATGCTGAGCTTTTTTGATGTTCCATATTTTTAAGTGCTTTTGGGACTTCGGCTCTAAAATGCTTCCCTTTAATTTCCATTTAATTTCCTTAAAATTGTCACTGGAGCTGGTGATATCTCTGACGTGTGTCAAATGCATCCTTTTCTCTGCTGCTTCTTTCTCCCCCACTATGCAGTACATATAAAGATTTAAAAAAAGATTTTCGGCTCAGCACTTCACTACCTCCTCCACACTTTCTTGAGCATTCAGCCTCATTTTTTTTTTTTTTTTTAATTTAAAACCCTAGCATAGTGCACCCAATTGAACACATAATTGTTTCAAGTAGAGTTTCCCCTGAGAATTATATAATCTCAACCTGTCTCCTTTAGGCAGCATATAATCATGCAATCTACCAGCTCTTTGTTTCTCTTCTTTCTTCTTCCTCTCTTTTTTTTTTTTTACCCTCCCCAATTCTTGTAATAAGCTTTCCACCTTGTCTAGACATTTCTGACATACGCTGAATTTACCTCATCTTCAGCTGCTGCAGCAGGGAGATGCAGCAGTTCCCCTCCTTCCACAACGACATCCTGGATCTCAACACCCCCCACCTGACAGGTCCTTATTCCACCTGCTCCTCTGCCAGTGCTCTTTCTACCCCCTTGTAGAAAGCTGTGTATTTCCAGCTGTGTATTTCACCTCATGAAGGGATATTTTTTTAATGTTGCAACTCTTACCTGATTAGGGTGAAGGTTCCCCTTTAATGGGAATATACTTTGAGTGACTGAAATTGCCCATGTTTGATGAAGGATACTCTTACTGGTAGTCTGAAATACTGCCGCAGATCTCAGTGGGAATTCTGGGGGAATCTCAGCTGCAGTTCTCATGGTGCTGCACTGTTTCACGCCTTCAAACTACCATTAAGAGTCCTGGGCAGCACGCTAGCACTGGAAAAGGTCCATTTTCCATAGGCAAAAGGCCCTGTCTCCCCAACCCCAGCATGACTAAGTCCAGGCCTTCAGTTCATGCTAAGACAGAAATTGTTTTCTTTGAGTTTGGCAGGAAACTCTTTCCATGTGCACAGCTTCCATGGGGGCACAGAGAGCAGAAAGCAAAATTATTTGCAATCGTGTATTTGCAATGTATAAACAAAATTACCTCAGAGTCAGTTCACTTCCCTTCAGATCTCGCTTTCACCAACAATTTAGCAAATATGTTCCCTGGCAGGAATGTTTGCTGAGACAATGGATCACATTTTTCAGCCCTTTGTTCAAAGTAACACTGAAATATGTAGTGCTGAGTATTTACCACTCCAACCTGATCATCAGAGCTACCCTCATCCACTTGGAGATTAGGAACATACCACATACCTGATGTGTCCAAACATCGAAACTTAGAATCCAAGCAACAGGTTTGAAGATTGTGTTTGCACACCCTGAAAAGTCCCAAGTGCCTGCACCAACAATCATCTTACAGAGCAATTGCAAAGCCCTGGGGCACTCCAGGTAGGCGAAGAAAGGAGGAAATAGCTTGAAACTGATAGGGTTCCCTCACATGTAACCTGTCCCATGTTTACCCAGGCACTTGTCTTATTTTTGAATTTTCTCAGGCCAGCTGAGCTAAGAGTTCCTACATTTCCCCCACAACCTGCTTCTTCCCAGCTTTCCAGGCTCTTGTTACACCAGAAGCAAATTATCGCCAGTGACACTGAGACACATTTAAAACATCACATCCCATTCCTTCCCAACTTTTACCCTGGTCTGACTGGTGTTGATGTTACTCTGTTTGAGCTACAAGTGCTTCAGGAAGGGATCATCTATATTTTAAGAACTCTCATATTCCCAAGAACATAAACAAGATTCATTGGCAACCTACAGCTTAACTTCATTCTGGTCCCTGAATGGAAATGGGCCTGTATTTGAATTCCTAGGCTGGGGTGCTGACCAGGCTGCCCTTGCTGCCAAAAACGAAAAAGTCCCAATCCCAAGCACTTTCCTGTAGCCAGCACCACAGCCCTGGGTGACAAAGGTAGACCTACTCACACTTTCCACCCATACAGATCCTCAGCTCCACCTCACTGCTCTGCCTGATCCCATGAAAAGCATAAGGGGTCTCTTTTCTGGTCCAGTCTAAGGAACAGGACCACCACATCCCAAAGCCATTGGGTCTGACAGAACTCCTACTGTGTGACGTTCTGGGCCTCACAATTTAAGAAGACTGTGAAGGTCCTTGAATGCATCCAGAGGAGGACAACAAAGATGGTGAAAGGGCTGAAGGAATGTCCTGTGTGGAGCAGCTCAGGGCCCTGTGTCTGTCTACTTTGGAAAAAAAGAAAAGCCACCTCGTTGCTCCCTGCAGCTTCCACAGGAAACAGAGGAAAAAGTGCTGATGTCCCATGTATTCAGTGCTAGGACATGTGGGAATGGTTCAAAACTGCATCAGGGAGGTTTAGAGTGGACATCGAGCAGCATTTCTTTACTGAGAGGGTAGTTAAACACTGAAACAGGATTCCCAGTGGACAATTAATTCCCCCAAGGCTGTCAGCATTTAAGAGGCATTTGGGCAATGATTGTAACAACAGATTTTAACTTTTGGTCAGCCCTGAATCAGTCAGGCCATTGGACACACAATCACTGTAGGTCCCTTCCAAATGAAATAGTCTATTCTATTCTACCATGTGTTTCCTAATTTAGCCAGCCACTGACACTTGCAACCTATTCCCAAATTTGCATGGCAGCCTCTGCTATATTAGCAACAATCCCAAATATTCCAAATGCATAAACAAGAAATCTAAAAGCAATGGTCAGTTTCTTTTTCAAACATATGTTTTCTTTCTCTATTCCTCTTTGAAATTCAGAGCCTTCAAGGATTACATTTACCATGTTGTTTCAGGAACTGCCATGTGCTGCTGAAGAGACATTTCCTTGATCCAGGACCTTGGTTTTCAATGAAACTCAGTGTAATGTTGCAACAGGCTGCTGTAACCCTGATACGTATCTCATTTGCAGCACTTGTAGAGAAATGAATCAATCCTAGATAATGATTTGTGGAATTCTGAAGTAGCTGTGAGAGAACAGGCTGCACTTCTACATCCGTCACACCACTTCCAGGTGACACCAGCAATGTGCTCTGCTCCCCAAAGTGCAGAGCTGAGTTTGCCAGCCAGCCCCGGGAGTCAGGAGAGCTGCCCTCTTGACTCTCCCATTGATTCATTCACCAATCCCCAGGAAGTCACCAGAAATGACTCATTTTATCTCTCACAGAATAGGCTGAGAGGGTTGCTCCTTGAGGGGAGCAGCAGCTCTATGTGACCTGTGGCTGGCACTCACAACAAACACCACCCCGTTTTTCCTCGTTAGCTGTGTAGTTCTCACGGCAGAACCACAGCACGGACAGCAGCCAAGCGAACTTCTCCAGTTCCATATGAGTGTGGTAGAGGGAAACTAACTAAAGCCCTTCTCCCCCTTAGGTGCTGGAGCAGCAAAACAATACAAATTCCTGGTGCTGATCTTTCTTTCGGTAAACATCAGCTGGAATCTATGTTTAAAGCTGGAGGTTCTCCACTTGCTCCCTACTTTGGTAAAATATCTATGAGGGAACTTTTCACTGGATCCCTGCCCTCTCATCCCAGCTGGAAAGCCACTGGGTTGTATCCTGGTTAACAGGAAACCTGGACTTGTATCTCAGTTAGTCCCCAATGTTGCAGCTGCATCCTTCCAAGGAGCTAAGCAGGGGCTGTCCTGTGAAGGGAGAGTGTGAACTCAGGCATAGCAGAACCCAGAAACTCTGGAGATGTGAAGCAAGATGTGGGCAACAGAATCAAGGGAGGCACCAGTGTGGGTGAGGAGAGGATCAAATTCCACATGGTTTAACATCACCTGCCGTGCTATTCATGGCCATCATTTCCTGCTACCAGTCCACCTGCAATGGCCAGGGCCTAGCCACAATGTCTGGCAGCAATGCCATGGGCCACTACTGTGCCTTAGAAAATGGTTTCATTTCCTAATGTTGTTTTGTGTGAACGTTCCTGCTCCGCTGGCAGCACCGACCCACCAGAACGTTAATGAGAAACTAACGAAGAGAGCCAGGCTAATGCAAAACAGTAATGAAGATTAATCTCTCCCCAGAGTGGAGGCTGATAGAGACCTAGTGCACCGAAACAGCATTTGGAGGGTCAAAAGTGGGTCAATGAAAGCTAATTAATAGCAATTCTCTCTCTTATTCTTAATTACAGAGTAGTGTGTAGGGATTTCAAATAAGGTGCTTGTTCCATTTTAGATGCTGGATTTCCAAACTGGGAACCACAAGCCATGCAGGAATTTGATGGCATATTTGGGCATAGGTCTCTTAACTAGGAAACAAGCAGTGCCAGGAGACTTGGCAGGCTGGGCTTGCTCTGATAGCCATCAGAAGCCTTGGTTTTGGAAGATGCATTGGATGACTTTGTGTAACACAGCACAGGACATCAGCAGAGTCCTGCCTACCTACCAGGGCAACAAGTGATTCCTGAGCAGGAATTTCAGGTCAGCCTGTGGTTTCTCTTTGACAATGAGCTCCTGGCATCCTCCATCAGCCTTTGGAGCCAGTAATCCTTCAGTACAATTCCCTGATGCACAGCCTATCACCAAGAGAGGTTAGATTTGTACATGGCTTCCAGGCATGGCCTTAACAAGTCTGTCAGAGGGTCTCATCAAGGGCTGCCACCTACAGAGACATTATTATTGGACTGAAATCTCCTGAACAGAGAAGCAGCATAGGAAGAGCCTGCAGCTCTGTGGAGCCTTGCCATTTGGGAATTTGACTGACTTCCCAAGCCTATTTCTCACTTCTACTGTGACCTTACCTCACTTCAACCCCCTCACCTTGATTCCTGCTGCACCACAACTGTACGAAGACACTTTGGTGGCAGACAGTGTAGCATCCCAGGTAACACTCCTACCTCTGCTGCTTGTGTATCTGCTCTGCCTTGTGCAACAGCCTTTGCCAGGCCTTCAAGACATGACCATCATACCCATGTGAGGAAGATGCTTCCATTCCTCCTTTGTCTGCCCTGGGCAAACCCACACAAGAGGGAAAAATAGTCAACAATTCCCCAGGGCCATCCTGTGCTGAGAGGTTGAACTGGAGAAGAAAGCACCAAGCTTGGCTGCTGTAGATGAGCCATAAAGCAGCACTTAGGATTCGTGTCTTGCCTGGCTGAAGCCCAAGTGGAAGCAAATCCTCTGCAGGCCGGGCTGTCCTGCCAGGTCCATGATCTCACGGAGGGAAAACACGCTGGGGCTAAAGAAAAATCAATGACTTTGCACATGTCTTTGCAAGGCTGCATTCAGAGAGGTGACTGGCACTGAAATTGCCCTACTTACCACAAAAAGCAGTGACAGTGCCACCACCACAGCAGGGGATAGACAGAGTCTAGGCCTTGTTTCAGCCCTTGTGTTCTAATTGGAGCAGGCTGTGCTGCCAGCAAGAAAAGAGGATCCTTTACAAGATCAGAGCTACATCCCCCACTATGCTTTCAAAGGTAAGACAGCTGCATTTAACTCTTGTCTTGCTGTCATCCACAGCACCAGTCCATGCACACTGCCCGTGGGAGCATAGAAGTGAAGGTGGGAGGAAATCAATAGACTGCAAAGATTCCCAGTGGTCCTACACTCAGGGACACTGCAGCACCTCCACTGGAACATCAGTGTCTGGGTGAACATTTCACCTTTGAGAAACATACCCTTTACTGCTGGGTAAACAAGAGTCCCTTCACACATCAGCACTGCAAACAGAAACCATCCTGAGCCTGTCTGACCTCTCACAAGCATCTTAAGTCCTCCTGCTCCAGCGTGAGCAGAGGACTCAAGTGGGCATTAACAGGGACTGGTTCAGGCTGTAGGTCCGTGTCCAGAGGAAACCTGTGCCTCTTGATAGGAGTGTGCTGCCCTGGCACTCAGGGTAAATCCTGCTCTTATTGAAATATTTAATTAAAATTACTTAGGTATCCTGCTAAACTGAGTATTTAAAGGAAGTACATATCCACCTCGCACTGAGAGCAGAAGGACTTGGCACCTAATTCTGATGGGCTCCTTTGAAAACCCTGTACTTCAGTGCTCAAAGGTCTGCTCTGAATAGCCAGATCATTGCCCATATCATGTTTGTGCATTTAAATGATTGGCAGTAGAGCTACCTTACACTGATTCACCTTCTTCTGACTCACAGTCATTTATTTGCACTATTTCCAGCACTGGGAATCGAAACAATGATCCATGTTTTCCATACATTCACAAGAGAATTCATAAATACCACAAATGCACAACTTCATGTCCAGCCATGCCAGGCTCCCCTAACTTCTCAGCCAAGTAAAACCAAACAGATCTGTTCTGAACTGTCAGCATGCTGAACCAAGTCTAAGGAAATATTATTCCAGGGAAAACCTTTTTCCCCATTTTAAGGCAAATTCACAGCAATGTGAAGGCTGTCAGGCTCAAAGACAAAGCATTTCCTCTGTACTTAAGAACTAGTCCCTCCTGGCTGGTCTTGGCTTGTGCCTCCACACTGTGAAGGAGGGAATGCTGAGAGGGGTGAAAAACTCCTCCTGGCTCTATGGTGCTTTTCTGGTTTGGGGTTTACAGCTGCCCAGCAGCTGGTGCCAGCCATGCCCCAGCACCGAGCATCAAACAGCTCCCAACAAGGCCCACATGAGCCATGTCCAGCTGTGACAGGAGGCTCTGAGCCCTTCAGTTCTTTCCAGAGCTGTCCAAACTCCGGCCTGGTGACCTAGCCCCCCAGAGCCCAGGAGCAGTCATTTTCCTCTAACTCTTGGGTTCTTCTGCAGGGATGCCTGACCAAATACAAACCAGCAGAGGATTGGTTTCAGCTTCTAAATCCAACTGTCAACTCAGATGTGTTTCTAGACTTGTGTTAGGCAGTGGAGGGACCCCAAGGCCACTGAAATTGCAGGATAGTGGCGTATAGCAGCCAAGGTACTAGGACAGTAGCAAATTTGGCTACATATAAACTAAACCATTTATCTCAGGGTACATCACACCATGTCTGACCACTTCCTGAGATGAACCAATGGAGATAAAACGGTTAATTTGAGTCTCAAGCCAGGGCAATGCCCTTGAATTTAGCTGAGTGCAGAGTCAGGGTAACTTCTCCCAGAGCCTGACTCTGATTCACTCTTCAAACTCTGAATCACTTGGTTTTAGCTCAGCCACCAACTCCAGCTAAGAGCAAAATGACTGTGTTGTAGTTCCCCCAGGGAAATACTCAACAGCTGCCTTCCCACAAGAGAGGAACCGAGATTGCTCCAGCTGTGCCAGCTCTGTGGGCACTGTGTGGGAAGCAGTGGGTGGCAGGGGCAAAGAACAAAGACAGGACAAGTTTTTGGGGTTTAATTTGGTTTTTATCCAGGCTAAAGGGAGACCCTCAGACTCAGTGAAATTCAGGGGGATCTGAGCTCTGCACTGGACCTCTTAGGCATGTTAACCCCTACAGCAGCCAGTTTAACTGGGAAAGGAAGGAGGGTTTGGTGCTAAGCAGATCACCCTTCCTTGAGCAAGGGCACCAGAAAGCTGGGCAGGGGTAGGTCCCATACGAGTCCAGTCCAGGATCAGACCAGGATCATAAAGTGGTTCAGTTCAAGACAAGCTCTGTCAAAACTGTTCCACAACTGCTCCATCTACAGCTCCCACTGTGTCACATTTCCTGCAGTCCATACAAGCCACTGGATGCTCACAGGTGGGAGCAGAAGGGAAGCTGCTTAAAATCTCCAAGCCCCGGCTTTGGGGGCACTGAAGACAAGCCATGCCTGGGTGGAATGATTCACTGAAGCCATAAATGTCTTTTCAGCAGCACATGCAGGCAGTGTGGTCTGCTTGTTGCTGTCATGCTGTAGGAGTATGGGAGCATCTTACAGCTTCCTGGCTGCCTTCCAGCTAGAGCCCTATAATCTGTTCTAACATCACAGATTCGCTTTGGAGATTTTCACTAGCTGAGCTCTGCTAGAGGAATGCAATGTGGCCACAAGCCTGACATGAAGATCAGGTCAACCCTGTTTATTGAGGGTTTGTCTGGACCATCCCCACCAAGGATTTTGTGGATCTCACCTGTGGAGGTAAAACAAGTCTGTTTTGCCTTTAAAAAAGGGGCAGTGCTAAACAGACTACTTTTGTGATCCACTTGCATGCCAGAGACTCAGCTCCTCTAAAAATTAGGACCATTAGAAAAGACTCTGCAAATAGCCTTTTGTCATATTAAAAACTGAGCACTAAGCCAGGCTTAAAGAACATAAGGCAAAATCATCCCATGCCTGCCCCAGCTCTGCAGTCAGGTAACCAGGGAGACTGCACTGCTGAGCATGGACGATGGTGGTGTGAGGCTGGGATGGAAACAGTGCCTTTAGCAGCTCTCAGCAATGTGGTCAGCCTGCAGCTCCTCAGAGAGGCTCAGCAGAGAGGCCAAGGCTTGAAGCTCTGTGGCAGAGTCAGAACTGACCTCTCCATGGACTCCTCTCAGGTGTCAGGCCCTGATCAAAGGAGGTCACAGCAAGGAAGGGAGGACAGAGTTAGGACCGTGATTTGTGACCAAGCTCTGACTTTATTGCCAGGACCCAGAAACCACCTGGTTGTGCTCACAGGACTGCACCATCCCTGTGCTGGGGCTGAACCTCAGCTCTCTGCTCGGCTCAATGCTGAGCTCACCACTCTTCAGCTACCAACCCTCAATGCTCTTCTGCCAAAAAAAAAACCAGTGGCCTGAGGAAGTTTGTGTCCCTGCTATATCCCAGAGGCACAGCCCATGGCCAGACATGGCTGTGTGTAGGGGGTGACCTTGAGTCCCTACAGTTCTCCACTTGGCACTGCAGTAATAAACATACCCCAGACTATTGCTGAGTGCTCTGATGGGTACATGAATCAGATCACTTCTGAGCTATGGCTCAGGCTGAGGTGAGCCATAGCTCACAGGAAGCTGTTCTCAAGGTGGTTTGAAATTCTGCCTTCATTTCCTCAGCCTTCTAGGTGTCATTACAGGAGATCTGTAAGGGGCAACAAATGCTTGTAAGATACATAATTGAATTGAATATATAACAATTAGGGAAATATGAGGATAAGTATCAAATTGATTAAAAGCTACCCAAGCTGAAGAGAATTAAAAATAAATGAAACTCGGTTACAAGCCTAATGAACAATTACTTCACAACTACTCCTAAATCATCTTTAAAATTTAAAAAAAAAAAAAAAGAAACATTTTTAAAAGTACAGATGTTTTAAAAAATAAAACCATTAAGAAAAAGGAAATCAAATAGGGCCTTGCAAGGATTCATTTAAACTCTACATGGAAAATAACTCTGGCTCTTCCTTCCCTCCACTATGGATTGTAAGAAATCCCCAATCACTTTTTTGCCCACTTAAGCAGGTTCTCTCTCCCTGTGCCTCCTGAACACTGGGTGCTCTTCCAGCACTAAGGACAGCCAAATGCAATTTAGCCAAATTCACACCTTTCACTCCATAATCTGCGATCTCTGCGTCAGCCTTCTGTGTGGGAAAGGAGGGCCACGAAAGGTCAAATGCACCATTTGGTAACAGACTCCCTTTTCTGGGCTTCCTTCAGCTCTTTGCTCTCCCACAGTGGCATCTCCCAGCCCTGAGACCCCATTTACACTGTGAGCACACAGCACCTCTTGGTCAGGACATGGCTGGAGCTTCTCGTAGGCACAAAAGCCTCAGTTTAGCACAAATCCAATTTTAAATGCAAAAGCAGGTTCTTAAAACAATAAAAAAAGCAGCAACCCATCAAGGTAGCAGACTGTGTGATGGATATTAGCCATGCACTTAAGTGTCCTGCTGAATCAGGGCCATGGCCTATCGATTACGACGCTACATTAATGACGTAATTTTCTCAGAAATGATGATGGAGTCTGGATCTTGGCCAGATTATCCAACACATACAGCAACAACAGTCCCAACAACAGCCCATGGATCTGCCCCCACGGCCCCTGGCCTGGCAACACACCTTTCCATGCCCTGTGGGTCCAGCATGGTGGGTCTGTAGGGTTGGCAGCACCAGGGGCAGATCTGAGCAGGGGAAATTTGTGCTGATTGCAGGTGAACTGTGCGGAGGTTTATAGCTGGGCCTGTTGTGGTTTAAGCCAGTAGGCAGCTAAGCACCACATAGCTGCTCACTCACCACCCCCCCCACAGTGGGGTGGGGGAAAGAATTAGAGAAAAAAGCCATTTCCCCCTTGTTCTGCCACTACATGCTCATGTAAAACTTGCCTCTCCATCTCTCTTATTATCAACATTATTCTCCTAATTCCAAACCACAACATCATGCAAGCTACTAGGAAGAAAATGAGCCCTATCCCAGCTGAAACCTGGACACAAGCCACTAAATGTGACCTAATTTATAAAAGTTAATTAGTTATCATTAATCAAGTAAAATCCATTAGCAATCACTCTAAGAGCTGTACAGAAAGGTTGCAAAGCAAAGTCCAAAATACAGCTCCATCCCATCCTTACTGCCTATATTTAATACCACCAATGCCTTAACATTCCAGGCCAGTTCCCCATACAGAGTGAATCTCCAGACTGTAGTTTGGTGCCTGCCAAGCACCAGGCATAGCTCTGCTCTCACTGTTCCAGGCAGAGCTGTGGACAGAAGGTGCAGCCATCACACAGAAGATGCCATTTATCTCTGCAGTTCTCAGCTGCAAAGGGCTGATCCAGAGGCACTGCCAGCTTGCTGTGTGGTCCCTATCCTTGCATCCCTTTGGCCAACCCCGGGAATATACAGAGCCAGGACATAAAAATCTCATCTCATTTCTCCTGAGCACCATCATACACTGCTAACAGGGTTTGTGGCCTCGTCATGCACAGCACTGCAATGTGCAAGCCTGTAGTTACAGCACCTTATCCTGACCCGCTCCTGGGAAGCTGCACTCCGTGTGTTGGTGTACCTGTCCTGAAGCACCTGATTCATACACTGCTGCATCTACTCAAACTACAGAAGATTTCCCCTCTCCTCCCTGTTGCACCTTTACCCCAAATTTTAAAGCCACACAGTTTTCTGTCACTCACCCACCCACACGAGCCTATTGCCAGGGTGAGGTTTCATTTGTAACGTTTAGGGGGCAGCAGTCTCGCCCACTTTCCCCAGGAGCAGTATGGATTTTCCCGGGAATTAACGCCGGGCACCTGGGCAGACACTGCAGGGTGCCAGCAGTGCCCTTGTCGGAAGCACCCAGCTTCCCCATTCACATCCTGCTGCCCTGAATTAAAGCTGGTTCACGCCCAGCTGCATGCACAGGGCAGTTCTCAAGTTAATGATGCAGAAGAGCAGTCGGGTGTGACTTCGAAGGAAGGGGAGAATGCGCTTCCAGCTTTTCCATAACAGTTAATCATTAACACCTTTCATGGCCACAGAAGGTGCTGGCCTCCTTACAAGCTCCCCTTATCAGCCATAATTATTTCCTGATCGGCTCTCGCCTGACTACCTGGCAGACTTATGCACAACACCCCTGAATCACCTGACTGCATTTATTGCCCTATATTCCAAGCCAAATGGGTCTCTGCTGTGTCAGCTGCAATATTTACAGCATTACAGTTATTCCTCCCTGCTCATGCCCAAACATAAAAGTTGTTCTGCCCCCCACCTCGCTCTTTACACCATCCCTCTTTCTGTGACAAAGCAAAACAGAGCAGTCATCTAAATACCTCAGCACTCCTTTCTCTTCTTCCCCAACAGCAACAGCTGGTCTTGCATACAGCCCAGGAGGGTACTGCTGCTATCTCCCTAAGTCCACTTCAAATTTTCAACCATTTTAATTCTATGGATATTGCCTCAATATTTAAATTAATGCATTTCTATTTACACTTCTGTCTTTTTTTTTTTTTTTTAATTTTCTGACAAAAGCTCACCTCCATAGAGGAGAGAGATGTAAATCCAAGGGATAGATGTAAATGTGTCACCCACATGGTGTTATGTGCCTCAGGAGGAGAGTTCAGAGTCACCAGCTTAACTCTGTTATTGAATAAAAGTGGACAGAATACCCTGACCAGCAAGGTTGGTCTGAACAAATGCAGCCCTATACGAGTGGAATAGTGGAAATTGCCAAGAGTGGGAAGATGCCTTGTATTTAGGTAAAGAAAGGAAATTTAAATAAAAGCAAAAACTGGAAACGTAGCCCTTACTGCAGCTCTGATGAACAAACCTATTCTCAGTGAAGAAGAAGCTGTGTAGTCTATAGGTAGCACCTGCCCATGTAATACATATGCTGTCCAAGCGTTTTATATCAAAACACAAAAGGGAACAGAGGTCTCCAGGCACAGAGGGGAAGAGTGGAGCAATGAGAAGATGTTAATTCATGATCAAATTCATTTTCTCAGTAAAACAATAACATCTACAAAAAGGAATGAAAATACAGCAAAGGGGGATTTCATCTTCACTGCCTAAGTTTAGGAAAAACCCTTTTTAGGGAAATTCAAAACCACAAATGGAGCGGGGGATGTACACAGAATAATCCCAGGGCCAGATTACATTGCTGTTACAGCCCTGGTGCCTGACACGTGGCTCACTCCACATCCAGGAGGTTACAAGGCCACTCTGAAACACTTGCAATCTAACGCTCAAACCAATGCTTCCTCTTTCTTCCCAGCACAGCATCCACATAACCCAGCCAGGAGCTCAGAGAGTTCTCAAATATGATCAAGAATTTGGAAATGCTTTGGGATCTGCTCATCTCGATTGCTGGAGTCAGGCTACTTTCAAAGCTGACCAAGCAGATGTGCCCCATGCTCTAACAGTATAAATAATACACTGGCAAAGTATAAAATCAGAAATTGTTCAGAGCTTACCTGCACTTGCAGTTCTCCATTCTGTGAGCATATGGTGCTTCCTTCTGCTCTCAGTCCTCCATTATTTGGCTTGGGGTTGCTGCTGGTAGTGCTTTAAAAATTCCAGCTCAGGGCTCAGGAATGGTCACAAACACAAGCAGGATCTCAAAGGATCACTGAAAGGCTGAAGCAAAGGAAGGTAAAGCCTTCCTTTTTTAAAGCCACCATGAGAAAAACGATCCTGTGGTTCACCTAAGTCATGACTTCTGGGGGGGAAGGTCTTGCAGCTCTCTTAGCAAGGACAGACTAGGCATGGAGAAGAATGGACTGACCAGTGATCGTGCATCCTGCACAGCTCCTTTCTCCATGTGGGAGGATGCCTCAGCTCAGACAAGAGGTGGCACAGGGAGGAGACCAAGGTCTGTAGAGATAAAAAGGTCAGAAAAGTGATTAAAGCAAAAACATTCAGTATTTCTCACAAACACCTCCTCCTCCTCCCTCCCCCAAAATAAATCCCAAAACCACCAGATCAGAACCCAAATCTAAAGCCAACTGCATTTACAGGATGCACCAAAAACCATCAGGGTGCTGATGCCAACAGATGTGACCATGGACCTGAGGTTATGCCAGAGGATGGATCATACTACAAAGTTTCTCTTACACTCCTCCTGAACGTGTTACTGGTTCCAGCCAGGGAAAAGATAAGGGTTGAGGTGAGCCTCTGGCCAGAGCCAGTACAGATGTTCCAGTGATCATAGTCTCACTACTAGGTCACAAGCTGAGAGCTGATCTTGGAAACAAGAGATGATCTTGGAACAATCTACATTTCACCCCAAGCAACACTCAGACATGCAACTCCTGGAAACTGCTCATTTGATTTCTTGCAACCTTTTATTTCAGACCTTCTTCCTGTTGCTTTCTTTTGGCTTATTTTTTTCAACATTAGAAATACACGGATTTTAACTTACTGTGAAATACACTACAATAAGCAGCCCTGCAAGTTGATGTCAGCTGTCTGTCCACAAACAATCCCAAAGTCCCCCTTTACTGCTGCCTGTCCATGTGCCCTGACCCTTAACTAAAGAGGTCTCTTCTAGAGCAAGCCCAGAGCTCATTCCCCATAGTGCATTCAGTCTCAGCCTCACTTCCAAGACAGCCAACACCAGACTACTATGGAAGTCACTCACTGTGACATGATGTCCCATCCATGGGGCACACAAGTCAAACCACTCCTGCAAGACCCATCTGAGTGGGGGAGTCACCAGGGAGCAGCATGGAGCTTGCTTTTCCCTTCACAGCACATCTGGCTCTTTCATATACGGACACCACAGCTTGACCTGACCACTGAACTATCTAATGCAACAAGCCCTCTGTAATCAGCAGCCATGGAAATTAATTGCACCATTCTTTCAATTTTCAAGGCAGCTTGAGAGACTTTAATCAAACCTGATGAGGGACGATGTAGCCAGCGATGAATTTATGCATGAAGCATGTTACCTGCACTGCAGTTATGCCTTGTGCAAATGCTCCTACAAGCCTGCTACCAGAGAAGCTTAAAAAACAACTTCTAAGGGTATCTTGGCACTACCAGACCATGCAGGGCAAGTTATGGCTGCATATTCTGAGTTGCTCTGTTCTTTTACTGCAGGTCACCTGCCTGCTTAATTGGCATAGATGGTGTTGGACCTTTTCCTGTAAAAGGTCTAAAAAGGATGCTACTTCCTTGGTTTTCAGGGGATTTCTGTGCAAAAATCTATCTCAAGACAGAGTTAGGACCCTGACCTTTAGCAAATACCTGTATCTTCTTGTTCAGAGCTTACTGAGCTGTTTGGGACACATTCCCAGTGCTGCAGTTCCCGGTTCACTGCAGGTGTAGGTGAGAGCTTGCTGGCTTTTCCCAGTCTGCAGCCTGTGCCCGCCAGCCCCAGGGCATGCAGGGCCTTTCACCCCCATCAAGCTTCATCCTGCCCATCCACTGCTCAACCTTGTTTAACCACAGTGAGGGAGGCAGGGAGTTGTTTCATGCCTTCTGAGAAACATTTCATGGAACTGGAAAAAGTTTATCACTCTGTTTTTCTGAAGGAGGTTTTAGTCTCAGGTAAGTTTTCTTTCCTAAAATCTAAGTCACATATACATCCCCCACAAGAAATCCCACAGTAGGGATGTAGGAAAAATTGGGTTATGGTTAGCAAAACCTCTTCTTACACACACTCCTACCACCAAAAGTCCTGATGGAAATAGGTGGGTTTGGAACACATGCACCTATCAGAAAGCCCAGCTTCCNAAAAAAGAAAAAGAAATAAAAGAAAGGCTTCTGAGTTACTTTATGCTCTGAACAGAGCCAAGAGACAGAGCTGACTGAATCACAGCAGAGTGCAGCTCACAAAGCAGTGCAAATCGCTGCTCTCTGCACACACTGGTGCCCCAAAGACGCTTCCAGGCGTTCCCTCCTCCCGTCTGCCGGAGCTACAGCTCCCGAGCTGCACCCTGTGCTGAGCTGCCAGGGCCAGCAGGGATCCCGGAGGGGATCCCCACTACCGGCACGGACAGATGCCATCAGTCACAAGCATTCCCGTGGCACAAGCCAGGCTGTCAGCCTCGGTGACAGCTCTGCCGTGACGGCTCTCACAGCCAGTGCCCGGAGCACAGCCAGCACTGCTGAGTGAGGACGGAGGGCTGGGCCTGCCTTTGCACCTCCACGGTCACAGTGGTCACTTTCTTATGTGTAAAGAGCTTTCACTCCATCTTCCAGGCCTGTATTTTCCATTTCCTCCTGTTTGGCTTTTTCTTTTCACCTAAAAACTAACCCATCTTTACTACTAACTACATATGAGTTCACATGCAAAGCCCTGGGACTACAGCTCCCAGAGGAGAGCACAGGAAGGCAAAAGCAGGGAAACAAACTGTATTAATATGATTTCTCTTTTGCACAGGGGCTCCACTCTCTCTTTCAAGACCATGCATTCAGTTAATGAGAAACAGGGTATTCCCACCCCTTGTGCACAATCCCCTTTTTATTTCATACACAGTGAGGAATTAAGACATGAGACTTTCTTAACCACTTCCCACAAGAGCTGTCTCTGGCTTTGACTTTGATAATCCAGCTTGACTGATCTTTCCCTGGCAGTGGCACTGGCGTCAGTAGCCAAAGTGATGGATGGGCTTTACAGCTCAAACAGCCTTCAGGATAGCTGGTTCAAGAGAAGTGCCTAAACTCAGCAATTTATGCTTCCTCACGTTCCTAAGCCACAGGATGTTCATGGAGACCTTTTTTCTTTACTGGTGGCTTTGAAACAGGAGCAAAATAAAAAGGATGAGAATCTCAAGTAGCTGTGCTGCACCCATTGCTGGAGGAGAGTGAATTATCTGACTAGGAAGCAACGGTGGCTGCCCAAATTTTACATAACCCCAAACTCCTGATGACATTGGCTCATACACTGCTACCTAGTTTCTCTCCTTTATCTAAATTTTAACTCCAGGTCTCCTGGGCCAGGTGTGACAGGAGTGAATTCTGTTGTCTGCAGGCAGAAAATGAAGGTAGGAGACACGGGAAGACAAATACTCAGCTGCCACAAAAGACAGAGGGGTATCAGTGCAGTCTCTGCATCCTGGAAAGATGAACACGAGTAATTTTAGGCAGTTAGAGACATCACAGTTGTCAGGTCACAGTTTCACATAAACTCATATTCTGCTAAATCTTTTCCAAGTTATCTCTGCCATCAGAGGATCTGTGATCACTTGGGTAAAGTAACAATGGCTGAAACTTTAAATGCAGTCAGATTGATAGGCCCCATTAAGATGCTCATCACAAGCTACTAAAAACCTACTGATTTATGGCTACCAGCAGGAAAGTTTCCTTACAGGCAGTTATATTTTTCTTCTTCAGCTTTCAGAGCTGCTTTTGTAGAGGTTTCACTGTTTAAGCACTTAGAGCTTAATGAATACTCAGACAATTGTCTGATGTTAAGCTCCCTGGATGCCAGCGATTTCTGAGGCTGAAGATAACTTAGAAAAGAGCCCAATAGCAAACGGTGAGCACCAAGGCTCCTACTGATAAGCACAATTGCTTGGTGCCCTTCAGAGCTTAAATTCGTGACCAAGTTACTACAAAATGAATGCAAATGCACTTCAGATGACCTCAGCAACTTGCTGTGTATACAGTCTTAATCCTTAGCAAAGACAGAGGGATCCAAGTGACACAGACATGCATGGACACAGACAGCAGCAAGTGTAGGGCACAGCCAAGCTGAAGACAGCCCCAAAAACCCTTCAAAGTCAAAAATAGGGGAAAAAAAAGTTCATTTGCTTCTTCCACACTGACACAGTGTCCAGGGCAGGAGCTGAGAGGGCAGCCCAAGATATTTCTGTCTGACATAAACATTGTATGTATTTAACATCTTGGAGGTATAAACCTGTGTTTGCTCTCCTGAAGGTTAACCTGGAGATTCTGAGCACAAGCAGACTGCAAAACTGAGCTGTCTCAACACCTGAGAAATGTTGGGACTGATACACAGCTGTGTTTCATCAAGGAATGTGACATCCAACCCACTTTCTCATTATAAAAGCAGCAGGACTACGTCTTTAGGAAGATGACAGTTTCAAAATTCTTTGTACTTTAGGACTTTCCCAGCTATCACACAACTATAAAGTAAACAGATGCACCAGGGTGAATTTGGGTAAAGAGTGACTCAGGATTTCTGAGGCATCACCAAGTGCAAACAAGACCTTTGAGATCAATTACTGGCTGCTTAAAGTGAGGCAGAACTGATAGATGCACTCAGTGTCACAGGGCAGTCACTTTTTCTCTTTAGAGGTGATTTTTCCTGGAGATCAGACCTATGAAAGTGGTAACTTTGCAGAAGAGATCTGTAGCCATTTCCTCACAATACATAAGGAAGGCAACTCCTCTTCGTGGTCACTCCATGTGCCCCATTACCTCTGGGAATTGTCCTATTTCAGCCAGGAGAGAAGCCACTGACATACTGAGTTCCTACAAATTTTGAGAAAACTGGGGGACCAACAGAGCAAGAAGTCTCTGCTGGTGCCCTACTAAGGGAAGGACTGATAAACTGAACTCTCTCTTGACCCAAAAGAACACCCAGAAGGACATGTTAGAAAGCAGATCTGACTCCTGACACTGCCTGTGGCACTGCTGGTTTCTCCTTCCATTACTCTGTGATGCTCTCTGATGTTCTTCAAGCATCTGAGATCCTGTCTTGTAGGACACTTCCTGCTCCTGACCGCTCGTGCCAGCCTTGCTGGCTTGGCCTTTAAAGATACTGTGCCTTTACCCAGAGCCTGGGGACAGCTCTGGGTCTGTGGTTTTCCTCTCAGAAGAAGCAGCAGTTCCCAAAACCCTTTACTGGCTTTCAAAGGGGACTTTTCCTCCTCAGTGCTTGCAGTGCCTGAAACCCTCTCAAGTCAATTTGTTCCTGTAAATGTTTAGGGATTCCTCCAGCTTCCTAGAGTGGTCTGGGCTGTCATCTGCAGGATCCTTTTGGAGCAGGTCTGGAGGATACCCACCTAACCAGCCACTTTCCTGACACACTGGGGGATTTGATTCAAAGCCTGACTGGGCAGGAAGCTGAGTCCTGCAGGCCTGCAGAACTACTCATCTCTGCACTACGTGCGAAAGAAATTCTTAAACCTTTGCTCACAGTGAGTGGCAGCTGACACTCCTAATATCACAGAGAAAAAAGGAGGGGGATGGAAAAATGTCTGCCTCCCAGCTCTCAATGAGGCTTTAGAATGAGAACTTTCCTCAGCAGGGGCTGGTTCTTCTCCAACTTTTTACATTGTTCCTTTGAAGCATCTTGCTTAGATCCCTTTGAAAACAAGGTACAGTAGTTTTAGTGGGTAAGTTATAGTCTTCCCCAGGCAACTAAGAAAACTGCAGACAATCCAAGTGAGAATCCTTCCCATATCTATTATGAAATGACCCTGAGAGACTGGAAACACTGAAGCAGCCTAACAGTAGGATAGTGAACCAGCACAGTATCAAAGCCTCTAAAACAGAAGTTCCCCAGATTTTCCAGTGCTCCCTTGTTGTTCAAAGATTCCCACTCCATCAAAGCTCAAACTGTTGCAGGACCAACAGATCACGTGAGAGGCATCAGAGGATTATTAATTTGAAAAAAATGGGTGGAAAGTGTCTAAAGCACGCCCAATCTTTGAACTGGGTACTTTAGAAGATCATTGCAAAATAAAACACAACTGCACATTCATTTCTCTTTAGGAAGAACATATTGCACAAAGCCACAAAAGCTACATGACCTTCATGTGAAGAACAGAAAGACCAATCTTCACTCATTGCAAATTGACTTGGAAAGGCAACAAAGCAATGCCAGTTTCCACCAGCTGACGATACGACCAAATGTCTGCGGTGCTCAGAAGATGAAACTGTAAGGCCTATTCATTGCAAACCCTTCTGGGCATATGTTAATCAGGGAGAAATTTCTTTACAGAGATCATTATGGTGCAAGTAGAAGTCCGTGATTTTGGCCTATTATGAAGGTTGTGCCTTCCTCTGAAACATGCAGTGGAGGGTAGCATCTATTAACTGCATCTGGCTGCAGAAAATCCTACAGTCTGTGCTTCCGTTTGGTAGCCTGCATGTATCCGCAACATCACCTTTATTGTGTTCTCTCCAAATCCCTGCCCAGAAGACAGGCCAAGAGCAGAAAAAAGTTTTTCCTATTGACAAGAGGGATCCATGCCTTGTCCCCTTTCTGGCATCTCATGGGAGAGATACAACTCAGTGCCTCTGAGCTGAAGGTTGCTGTTAATGTGCCCTTAAAGGGCAATGGCACTGGCCATCTGCCTGGAGGCCACAGCACAAGCAGGGCTTTGTTCAGGATCATTTCCTTCCAAAAGTGAAAGAGGATGCTCTGTATTTTCTACAGTGACACAGAAACCTGGAAGGGGAACTTTATCTTTGTAGAAAAGCCCCACTGCTCCTGTTTGTAGCACCAAACGAACAAATGGTAAGCATCCCTACCATCCCAGGCTGTACCACTGACACCTCTAAAACACCCCAAAACTTGGTGGTATCACCACTGAAGTGATATCCAGCATCTTCCCCTCTAAGACACTTACAGGACTTTATATTGATGACACTATTGCTGGTCTAATATTCATGAAAAGAGAAATTAAGATATCAAAAAAACCTATCTATGACCAGTATTCAACTACCCAGAAGCCAACAAACACCAAAAAAACAAACAAAAAACCCCCTCTCAAACTCCCCCATAAACCACCACCCCCAGAAAAAAAAATCAAACAACCCACCAAAAACCAAAAAAACAAAGGGAAAAAAAAAACCCACAAAAAAATCCATCTACATGAATTCCTGCTAGTTCTCTTATTTACTCTGGAAAAACTCTTGGCAAGAAAATAGCACTGGCCTGGCCCCATAAAATTGCACAGGAGAGAATTCTGCTAGCCTCTGGTTTTGATAAGGAAATCACAAGGAGATATTTTGTAACCAGAATTCCCCACGCACAAACATTCAGCACAGGATAGTCACAACATCAGTAGGAAATGGTTTTGAAAAGTTTTCTATTAATAAAAGTAGCCAGTAGAGTTCCTCATGCTTACACCAGCACTGGGCCCAGTGTCCCCAGAGAGTCATTCCTGTCCCCAGTTTTTAGGTGAGCTAAATGCTAAGGCAGGATAGTGCGATATTGGACTGAAAAGTCAATTGTGTTGCTTCTAGCTTTGAGTCTGCTCATGTCCATCAGGTCCTCAAGAGTCATTCCCAATTTATTCCTTTTCCTTTAGTTTACAAGTTAATTAGTAGCAGATTGAAAGAAGAAAAGGCTGTTACTGTGGATACAGAGATGCCGAACTCCCCAAACTCCAGCAGAGAGAGGACAGCAAATTTGTGGTTAACCTTGACTCCAACAGCTGCACAAGGGCACTGGGTGCTCTATACAAGGTTGACACCACCAACAGCCCAACAGCATGTCCCAGCAGCTGTGCACACTCCTCAGGGGTCAGAGCACCCCAGGGAGGCTCTTTTGGTGTTTCCACAGCAGGAACAGCAGGGAAGCAGACATAAAACATCCCAGCTGCACCTCCAGAGGTACGAGCTGCAGCACACAAGTGTATCCATGGTCTAGAAGGCTCTTGTAAGGCAGGAAGAGTAAATTACAGGTGACAGGGTGAGAAAGGTGTGAAGCCAGAAAGGTGCTGGGAAGGCAAAACACAATGGTGAAGGACAGACCCCTGAAGAGCTGTGAAGTGCAGATCTGGCTACAAGTAGCACTAGCTAGCACATACCTAGATTATACATCAAAAGCCCTCAGTGCTCAAGGAGGAATGCCAAGACCAGGCAAAGAGTTCACAGCAGCTGAATCCTTCCACCTTAGAGTCCGTGGGCTCTGCCCCAGGGGGCTGAACTCAGATACCTCTGAAGTGAAAGACAGAAGAGGGCTTGGCTGGGTGGATACCTCATGGACAGCCTAACCCCTGGGCAGGGGACAGCAAGAGCTACAGCCAGCAGCACTTCATAAAACAAGTGTTTTACAGTGACCTCCCAGCTTCCCTGGCCTTCAGCAAGGCTGTGAGCCCAGGAGACACCAGCCTGAGTGACATCCACATCTGGCCTCTCTGCTCACCAGGACCGACCTCGGGTTTTAAGTCATCACACCTTGAAAGTAACCTCTTCACCAAGGCAACCCATCCGACTTCCAAAAGATGACACAAAAAGATGGATCAGAAAAAGGTGGCAGGCATGAAAGAAAGGGAAAAAAAGATGAACAAAGAAAAGAAAGGGAAATATGGAACAAAGTAATCATCTACTCTTCATTCATGTCATGTTCTGGCACACTTCATAGCTTTCCTCTCTGCAGCTCCTACATCAATGCAGACAGCACAGAAATCAGGTGCCTGAGCACAAGTACTGGAGTCTGACATTGAGTGCCCTGCAGCCATCCCCATCCTGCCTGCCCTCCTCTTCTACACAACCTGATCAGGGGATGGGGGCTCTGATGCCCACTGTAATTAAGCCCTGGTCTATTTTCTCCCTAGGAACTGTCATAATTAAGTCAATGAATTATGGATGTGTTACTTAACTGAGACTATGAACCAGCTTGTAAAGAATTCACTGAAAGTCTCGGTCTTGCATTACAAAAAGGAATGTCACATTCAAGAGCAGTATCACTAGCAGCATGGCAGGGTCATGCCTGCACTCCTGGGTTCTCCAATCCTACAGATTTCTTTGAGCATCAGAAGAAATGACAGGATCAGACCTAGGGCGTAAGAGTCTTCCTTCCTCATTAGGTCATTGAAAACTCTCTGTGTTCCCAGAAGTCTCACTATTTACAACATTGCTCCAAGCAAATGCTTTGGATGGGTGGGAGCTCCACACACATGTTAAAAAAACAAGGAGAGGTTCCTCTGAAGACCATGCTCAGTGCTAGGACAGCAATGACTGGCACAGAGACAGGCCATGTCCCAGCTGTATTTTCTCAGACCATCTGCACAGAAGGATGATATGGAGAGATAACAAATCACGTCTGCCAGGTTAACATTTAAAATGTTATTTCCTATATAGTCATCACTGTAAAGTGCCAGGGAAATAGGGTCTTCAAATGAAACAGTTCCAGACAGAATCTGTCCCAGGCAGCACACCACATTTACTTTTAGACATTTTTTAAAGTTAATAACATTCAATAACTGAATAGAGTCAGAGATTAATCATCATGCCAACCCCTTTAAGATAAGACGGTTATTAAAGGATAAACCACAAAGCTACCTTCATTTGGACACAGCTCTTCTTGCCATCTACTTTCAGATTAATATTAAGCTACAACTTTTTTCATATCAGAGAGCACTGTATCCTTCTCTCTCTCTAAATATCACTAATTTATATAGACTAGAGAAAGGAGCATAACTTTTCATGTTTGAAGTCCCAGGTTACATGGTCAGTTCCTTCTCTGTTTCTGAAGTCAGCTCTGCCAGTAAAACTCTTGCTGGGTTGACTGTGTCCTTTGGAGTCCCACAGCAGGACAGCAGTCTATCCAACGTGAGCAAGGGTGGTGTGGTATATTCCATACTCTTCCTCCCATTTTCTCCAGACAATCTCCAGAAGGCATGCTGTTGCTAACAAACAGATTGTGACTCACTGAAACATTCAAAATTACGTTCCTGTAATTTCCATCTTTACTTCACTCATTCAAATCCAGCCTGTTGCGGCTTGCCCAGCTTCTCTTTGGCAAATCCTCACTGGCTGTCCTCATATGGCAGTAGAGTGTGTTTGAGCATCAGCTCAAAACAAGATCTAGTCAGGACACTGTAAGAACAGACCAGTTTCTTTAGGTGCTGAAAAGCAAACTTAAGCAAGAACCTGAAATATCTGTGTCTCCTTAATAGCAGTAACACAGTCTCAAGTAAATGAAAAGCAAGAGCTGAAGCCCGGGAAAGGAAGGACAAAGAAGAGCCCAGGTCACCATAACACCAGTGCATTATCAAAAGCACCCTACAGCAATACTTGCTGTCCCCAAAGTGTGGGATGCAGTCCCTGCTCTGCCCAGCTGGGAATGGGAAGGACCCACCCAACAGGCTGCCAGAGCTGGGCAGCAGCTCTGGGACCAAATGTGCAATGAGTGAAACTTAACATCCCAGTTTTTATTCCACATATTGTGATATTTAGACTCCAAGAACATCAGCCAATCACTCAGGAGGATGCCACAGGGCCTGGATCATATTTCCTAAAACACAAACTGCTTCCAGCCAACAGAAGGGGAGGACAGGCATTGCTAGGGCTGGTTGGCAGCTAAGACACTGCTAAGATACAGCAATACTTTGGTGTCTACTCTGATACTCATACAGTTATTTACCACTATATTTGAATATGGGGCTTTTTAAGAAGAGAACTCTTTGATTTTAAGAACTTCAGCTTTCATAGAATGTATTTAAGATGTTTTATTAATTCTTTCCTCCCAGCTGATTGCAGGGCTCTGCACAGAGCACTGCTCATGACTTATTACCATGCCTGACATGGAAGCTTTTCTGGCTTCACGCAGTAGCTTTCACTGGACAGTGCAGCCAGAGAAAAAACAATGTATTTCACTTTCCTTGTAGTAACACCAATCCTAATTACCATTTAAAGCTGATGGGACTGACTTCAGACAGGCAGCCATTGCTGATTCCTTGCTCTGGCTCCAAGCAGTACTGCAGAAACTTCACTACCTCACTACCCAGCTTTCCTCTCCATGCCTGTGCCCCAGGAGAGCCTTGCTTAGAGGATCATAGTCCTGAAACTCCTTGAAGATGCTCCTTTCAGTTAACATACTCTGGAGGATTACTGAGTCTACAGGCAGAAGAGAGAGAGCAGGAACCAAAATGGTGCTAAAATACCTGGTCTCAAAGAAAAAAGTACCCCAGAAGTCATTTGGGGAACAAAGACTTCTGTTCATGCTGAAAATACTAAAGAAGTTATTTTAACAAATAACTGCATTTTGAAGGAATCTTTGTGGAACTGAAATAGCCTGGATAACAACATGCTTGGCTTGATTTGATTTTTCTAGGACTCTGTTGAGTTTTATTCTTAGGTAAAGACAGTCTGTAGATCTACTTGGTTTTCTTTGTCCTGCAGGTTCCCAGAAGAACATTACCTAAATGTCTGAGGGTTTTGGCATTTAGAATTGTAGAATCATAGAATATTCTGAGTTGTAAGGGACCCAAAAGGATCATTGAGTCTGACTGCCCGCCCTGCACTAAGGACACCCCCAAGAGTCACACCCAGTGCCTGAGAGCATTGTCCAAATAGCCCTTGAACTCTGACAGGCTTCATGCTGTGACCACTGCCCAACCACCCTCTGGGGGAAGAACATTTTTCCTAGTATCCAACTTAAACCTCCCCTGACACAGCTTCATACCATTCCCTCAGCAAATTTCAGCACTTTCAACAGTGTTGCTTATCTGCCTGGTTTCCTAATCTAAATGGCATTCATGAAGCAGGTTCTCTAACATCCGTTTGCAATTTCTTGAGAGTAAACACACCAGAAGCTGCTAAATGTTCCCTCTCTCCCTATCACACGCTCTCAGCTACATTCACATTACAGAAAATGCTATGTTTACATAACATATACTTTGGGTTACAGACTGCATTACCATGCTCCTGGTACAGCCTGCCCAGGACCTTTCAACATCCAGCTCTGTTCTCTTTTGCACATAACTTGGCTAAGTTTTAGCCCCTTGTGTTGCAATTTTCCATAACAGGCAACTATCTCAAGCTGGATTTTTAAGCTATTTCTAATCTTACATCCAAGAAAATAGATGTTCTTCACAGCCTAAACCCCTCTCCCATGCCACCTAAACTAGACAACCATTTCAGCGAGAAACACTCCCATCTGCACATTTGGATACAAGGTTTGTGATTTGGGAGCACTCTGAGGTTTGTCCGAGGCACACAGCTGTAACAGGTTGCCATTTTCCTTGCTTTTCTTATTCCTCTTATTGCATATTTTAAGTTTTTGCTTCTCTACATGAGATAGAAGAGAGGAAATATAATCCATTCCAATGATCACTGGGCAAAGTTTGGGAATTTTGCAAAGGACTGAACCAGTTCTGAAGAACCTTAAAATGCTCTATATATTGGCATCACCTCCTTCTCATGGAGCTGTACCTCTAATGGAGAGGAATCATAGAATGGTTTGGGTTGGAGGCGACCTTTAAAAATCATCCACTCCAACCCTCATGCCCTAGGCAGGGTTATCTTTCACTAGATCAGGTTACTCAAAGCCTCAGATAAGCAAATAAATCTAATAAATCAATTGATAAACTGGAACTTTTATATATGGGTATACACTGCTCTGTGGATGCACCTCGAGCCTCCATCCTGTTTTTCACAGTGCCAACTCTGCATTGCCTTACTCAACAAAATTTTATTTAAAAAGGAGAAAAGGAAGACTGCCCCATAAACTCTAGGAGCTGGTAATACTCATTTTAAGTTGTGACCTGAGATCTGAACTTAAGATAACCAGAGGATATTCACCTTTTAAGCTACAGTTTCTAGTTCCCTGCTTACAACTCATTCTTTAATACAATTTGATAGTGTCTGGTGCATAAATCAATGCTGTGGCTAAAGTCTCAGTCAACTCTTCTCAGAATAAATGTTGCCAGTTAAAATGTGGCAATCAAGCTTGTAAAGGGAAGGAAAGAAATGTCACTTGCAACCCAAGTGGTTCTGTTAACAAGCTGGGTTCCTGCTTCAGGTTTTTGTCTGATAAAACCACTTATCTGACAGTATGAAAGGTCATAAGTAGTTGTTGGAACAGTGGAAAGTCCACAGAAGGCTTTTTTGACATCCTGCAACTTTTGTTTAAACTTTTAGTTGAATCATTATTTCAGTTCCTGGAGCTGAGTCATTTCATCTGCCTGGCACACGAACACGCACAGAGCAGTTCTGCACTGCAGAGTAGGCACAGGGCGAGCAAACAACCTCAATCTTACAGGAGGATTTCCCTGCATGTGGAAACACAATGAGCTGCTCCACTCCTCTCAAAATGTTTTTGTGAGGATGCATAACTCTCTGAGTGACAGAATTACATTCTTCATCAAAGTTCACCCAGCAGATCCCCAGGGCAAAAACCTCAAGCCTTCTCCTCAGTCCTGCTGTGCAGACAGAGCCTCAGAGAGCGACCTTACAAAAGATGTGTTGCTACAAGGAGAAGGGTTTAGATATGACCAACCACTGTCAAAGGTATGGAGGCTCAGTACCAGCCTTTTGTACTAAAATGATCTGCCCCTGGCACATCTGTGAACAGCCTTTTACAGAGGCCAAGTAATGAATTCATTAAAAGAGGTATCAACTCTCTGAATTTGCATCTACAACTGCTTCAGTATGGTATGCCCATGCCATTTGTTAAAATATCATAAAACCTTGTAAACAACAAGAATTACTAAAATATTTTTTCCCACTCAAATTCCCTCCCCCTTCTTTACATCAAGTCTATGTAAAACCTTTTACTAAAGATCCAGATTCTCCCACTGAAACCAAGTGCTACTTGCCTGGAAATAGACCTTCTCTGTGCCTCAAAAAGCACTCGGAGCAGATGGCCAGAGCCAAGATATGCCAGTATCACAATCTCACACTGTCTCTCCCCTTCCACATAGAGGAATGGTCAGAGGGAAACATTAACTATTACAGGCTTCTTTACTGAAGAGACCAGCATCTGGCTGAAGTGGAGAACTGGAACATTCATGTCAGTATCGGGGATATCAAATGGAATCTGAGTTCAAATCTCCTAAATGCTCAACTTCAGTGCCATCACAGAAAATGCTGTTCAGGAGAGCTGTCCAGAAACAGAGATCCACACTAACAGGAAGACCTGCACATCTTCCCTAAAGAACTGGGGGAGAAAGGTCCTTTCAAAAGTCTGGGGGCAGCAGCCCTCATTTCAGTGGATACAGGACTGCTTGCATCAAGATTTATTTTTACAGAGCGTGAATCATTTCTCACTCAGTGAGAATTGCTGGGATCATTCTGCTGTCGGTATCTCTGACACCAGCAATGCTAAAAATACAAAAAGCTCCAAAGTCAACCATGTGCTGTCAGTTCTGAACCTGATTGCTGCATTGCTTGCATCTACTGACAAAGAGCAGGAGCAGGTGCTGACACCTTTCAAATCAATCTGTGTAAGAGTGCAGGACTGGGCCCACTCTCAAAAAACCTGCCTCCTTCTCCATTTATACCCAACAGTAAATATTTGACTTCTCCTCCTGGTCTGATGAACAGTGGCAGCCTATAATTATAGCTAATACCATACAGGCTGCTGTGCTGTCACTCACTTTTGCTCTCAGTCATGCTTGAGAACTGAAGGACCATACAGTTCCCTTCATGGCACTAAACTACCTGCACAGCTCACACCCAGCTCAAGAAGTCACACTCTTGTGACTCCTTTCCCTCTGAAAAGGATGACGTGAACCAGAAAGCAGCAGAAGAACCTTTTCTAAAACCCCTTTGCCATTTTATATTTTAATCTACAATGATGGCTCAAAAATGTATGTTATCCAATTTTGTCTACCAAATCACAGCTAGAGAGCAAGCCAGTAGTGAGTCCTTCATTTTAATTGATTATTTATATAATCTTTAACATCCACCCCCTCCGGAAGAGAAATTATCTTGCAACATATGAAGATAGCTGTGCTAATTATGATTTCAGTTGCCATGAAACAGTCTGCAAATGTGGTCCTTCCTATCGTGTTATAAACAAGGTCTTGGGGTGTGGTTTGCTTAACAAGGAGCAATATCTGCAGATTAACTAACTGCACGTTTTAATGTATGGTGGGATTGGGCAACCACATGCCAAGAGCTGTTACAGAGTCCAGAACTGGATTTTGCACTAACTTAGACAAATTCACAGAGAAAAAGTCCTTTGGACATAGCCTCTGGTTTGTAAAACCATTAAATGGCTGGCTGATGGAAAAAGTGTGTTCATGGCAGAATTGCTCTCAACCAGCCTTTTCCTGGATCTGATTGCACAGCTGGAATTTGGGAGATAGGCTTTCGTCTCACCTCCTTTTGTCACTGTAACATGCCAGCTGGAAGTTGGGTTTCCTACCAGGTTTGATCTGGCAGCAGACTGATGGGATGGCCTGTTCTTTCTCATCCTCACTTCCACAACAAGTGCTTTGTCTAGGGGAAATGGTAAAAAAGGAAAAGCTCTTTGTAGTGCTGTTGGATCTGCTTTGAAACAGCTGTAGCTGGCTTGAATATGGAGGTTCCAAGCCCACGTTTTGTCTGGTTCACACAAGATAATATTTCATTCAGTGGCACAGGAATCTCATTTCCCTTGGCAGAGTTGCTCTTTTGTGTCTTATCTCCAGCTTAGGTGATAAGTTGATATCACAGAATCGTAAAATAGCTTGAGTTGGAAGCAAACTTTTAAAGGTCATCTAGTCCACCCCCCTTGCCATGGGACAGGGACCCCTTCCACTATCCCAGGTTGCTCCAAGCCCTGACCAGCCTGGCCTTGAACACTCCCAGGGATGGGGCAGCCACAGCTTCTCTGGGCATCCTGTGCCAGGGCCTCACCACCCACATTGTAAAACTCCTCTTGAAATATATTCTTCAAATATTTGAACATATACAGGCACTCTGCATATTAACAGGAGTGTTGAATCCCAGTGAATTTCAGCTTGGGGTCATCTATAAGAAGAATTTGTCTTGCATCAAGAAATGAAGGCAGGGCAGAACATGTGTCCCTCAGAACGCAAAGTACATGACCCTGCCAGTATTTTCACTTGCCCAACAAAGCAATGGAGTGAAAGAAATGGCCTCAAATATATTATTGCTATGCCACACTTCTTCCAAATGGAAAAGGGAGCTTCTCTTCACTGTGCACCAAGCCTGGCTTCCAGAAGAGAATGGAGCAAAGAGTTGTTAGCCCAGTAATGTCTGTTTAATAATGTAAAACTATTTTGTTCAACTCTGATCTAAACTTTTTTTTTTTTATTTTCACAGAACAGATTTGGAGAGTTAACACTCAAGCTGACCCAAAACATTGCCATGGTTCATTAGCAAATTAGAATTTTAAACCCAACTCTTCCTACAGCAGTAACAGCAGGGCAGGATACACTCTTATGAGAAGTTTAAAAGAAAATGCTTCCTGGACTGCTGAGATTGCTGGCCAGATCTAGAGGGTTCTGGTACCCTGTTGCCGTTTGTGCTGATGCACACAGGTTTTGTAGCAGAACTTTGTTCAGTGGAGATAACCCAGGTGCTGTCTTTGCCCAGCATTCAGGCTACTGAGTGCATTGCCCTTCTTTTTGTCCCTTGTCTTTGTAAAGATTTATATAATAAATTTTGTTGGATCACTTCCACACTGCAATAATTGTGAAATCCCTGTGTGATTGGCAAGACACAACCACTGCAAAGGGCCTGCCATAGATTTTGCCCTATGCCCCATATACCACAAACAGAATTTATTCCAGTGTAACTCTGACAAGCCCAAGGGAGTTTCATTTTGGAGGAACTTTTCCAACAAGTCTCAGCTCAG